>WBNH01011104.1:0-50958 GCA_013401255.1 Urocolius indicus | reverse complement strand
TGCCCCGGCCCCGGCCCGCAGGGGGCGCTGCATCAACAGGAATGGGGGCGCGGGCCGGCCGCCGCGCCGCCGCCCCCTCCCCGAGCAGCTTCAAGTCGGCATTTAAGGGTCTCCTCCCGACGAGGCTTTCCGTCAGGCACCCTTTCTCGCAAGGCTTCCCTCTCTGCCGCCGGAGCCTGGAGCGGCTGTGGGTGTGCGTCTGCCGTGAGGCATCCAGCACCGGCCGCGCCCGACCAGAAATCGAGACAGACGGGAGAGCGCAGGGCGAGAGAGGAAAGCCCGAGGGCGTTCCGGAGGGATCTCGCCGAGAGTCTGCAGCAAAACCCACGGGTCACCGAGTTAGAAATTCATGCAGTTGAATTAGCGCTGTGCTGGGTGGGCAGCAATATCTTAATAACTGCTCCGGCAGCTACTTAGACCGCTGCCCAGATGCGTGTAAACAGAAACGGTGTGCGCATAAAGCGAGGCTGAAGCTCAACTGGGGAATGCCTCTGCAGTCAGCTGAGGCGACCCGCACCCCCGCCTCCCTGGCACTGCCTCCTCCTTTACACCACCGCAGCCCGTCATGGGAGGGGCTCGTGGCCCCTCTCTCGAAAGCAGTGCAGTTGGAGATACCGGTACCGCGCGAGGGGATCCCTAACGCGAGGGTATTTTTGGGCGATCACTTGAAGAGCTGGCAGTCCTTTCCATCCTTGGCACTGGGAGAACCTTGCAGTTGGCATTGTCTGATAATAGTACTGCTGTAATCTCAGGCAGTCATGCCCATAAACAAAGCAAGGGCTTCTAGGGAGAGGTAATAGCTTTTATTAGATTAGACCAGCTGATGTAAAGGTCAAGTTTTCAGGCACAGTTTCAACCCTTCGTGTACCAGAACGTGTTTTCTGAAGCTACATCAGATGGGCTATAAAAGTTACTACTGCTTGTACAGACCATGGTATTTGCAGTTCATTGAGCAGCAGGATTCAAGAGGTTTCATGTTAACAGATTTTTCTTTCTTTTCCTTAAAGCTAATGATTTGGATTTATCAGATAAAGCAGTAAGAAAGCTAATTTTCATGTACGTGTGTGTGCTTGGCTCTCTCGACTCACGTTAACTCTTTAGCAAGTTTCTCCAGGTAATGGAGTATGCACACTATACTTAAGTTTGTTGTTGCTAAAATGTAAACACCAGTGGGAAGATTTTTGTGATCCCACAATAGATGTTGAAAGTTTATTTGAAAGAGTTTAGCTGTATCTGCCTTTTGCTATAGTCTTTATTAGTGGCTTGCTATGAGTATTATCTTAAATGGAGAGGAAGGGTTTCTCACTTCCAAAATGAGATCTCCGGTTATTGGAATAGAAAACATTTTTAATGAGAGAAAACTCACATAAAAGATTAGTATGCATAAGTGCTGATTATTTAGGGAATTAACAGTACATATAGTTATTAATTCCTGCTTTTTTTACATGTCTAAACATGAAAAATCATCTCTGGTCTGCAAGCATAAAAGCATCAGGCAGGCCCTTTCATTCCAACTGCATTTGCAATTTCTTAAATCCATCTTTGTGTTATCTATGGTAAATCAGTGTTATACTTGCCTTGAACCCATTCAAGAAAACAGAGTTTCCTGAAAATCCTGTTGCGTTTAAGCTATGTCTTCTTCATCTCTGTCAGCTGTAATACTTCGACTGATGTCGAATGAATATAGCATACCTTTGCACATCTGTGTTTGAAGCAAAATGGTAATCTAAGAGGCCACAATCAATGTCTGCTATTGGTGTAACTCCCAGTTTGATTTGTACTTTCACACAGTGTTCAAGAAAGGGCATTTTATATTTAACATTTAAGAAAACAAAGTAGTTACTGTAAATAAGTGATAAGGGTATATTTGTTCTTTGTTCACTTAATTTTGGCAGACAGACATTTAATTTGTATACAGCTACGAGGACTCTTGGTTTGACAGAATTACAGATGGATCCCAGACATGGAATTTACCCTGTCTTTACACATGAGCCTTTCATGGGTTTGTGGTGCTCCTTTTGATCTGGCTTGGAACATGCAGTTTAGTGGTCCTAAACAATTATAGCTGCAGAAATATTTTATAAACTACTTTTGGCCTCTTTAGCAGTGGCTTTGCAACTATAAATGGAAAATCATTCATGGGTAGGATGCCAGTTTGTTCTTTGATGTTGAAATCAGAGTTTTTTTGTACAAAGGGCCCTGAGCAGTCTTGAGTTTGTCAGGCACAGAAATATGGATGATCCATGGGAGTCTCAGATTGCAGGACAGAGACAGTACTACCTCCAGGCTACCTTCTAGTCTCTGTACAGAACCCAATTCAAAATTTGTTGTGGCACATCATCAGGTACTGCTCTGATGGCATTAGTGTGCTCTAATATATATCTGTAGCCACTGTAGGTCTTCTGGATGGGACTACCAAAATGCATCTGTTTGCATAATGTAGCTAAGAATGCTTTATTAGTAAAAGTCCACCAAACTTGGCAAGAATATTGGTATTTTCAGGTCCCTCAACCCTAGCCATCTTAATGACCTTTCAGTTGGTTCTCTTTGCTCTCTCTTTTGTTTGTCAAGAGAGTAAACCGAACACAGTGCTCCAGATGTGGCTTTGTATGTGCTGAGTAGAGGGCAATAATCATGTCTCTTGACCTGCTGGCTACAGTCTTGCTAATCAGTCCAAGATGTGGTTAGTCTTTGTTACCGCAAGGACAGCTGCTGACTTGGTTCAGTTTGTGGTCCACTGGGTCCTCTCCTGTAGAAGTGCTAGTCCCAGACTGCACTGCTTTGTGAGTATATCCTACCCCGAGATGCAGGGCACTGGTGAGGCCGTGCCTCAAATATTGTGTTCAGTTTTGGGCCCCTCACTACAAGAAGACACTGAATGCTGGAGCATGTCCAGAGACTGGCAATGAAACTGGTGAAGAGTTTGGAGAACAAGTCTTGTGACAAGTGGCTGAGAAAGCTGGAGTTGTTTAGCCTGGAGAAGAGGAGGCTGAGAGAAGACGTGATCAGTCCCACCTGAAAGGGAGTTGTAGTGAGGTGAGTGTTGATCTCTTCAGTAATGAATGACAGGAAAAGAGGAAATGGGCTCAAATGGGGGAGCTTTAAACTGGAGACAGTTATTAGCTATCCTTTGAGAATAATGAATCTAGTCATTTTTAACCCAACTTGTAATCCACCTCTGTCTTCCTGCTTGGGCAGCAAGGGCCCTAGGAAACTGTATCAAAGGCCTTGCTGAAGACAAGGAGAACACCACATATTATTCTAACCTCACCCCGAGGCCCTCTGAGTGACTAAACAAAGTTTGCCTTTGGGAAATTCAAGTTCACAGTTCTCAATAACGTTCTTGACATTGCCTGAATGGAAATAGATTCCATAAGTACTCCCTCCATAATTTTCCCAGCAAAGGAGAGAAAGTTGGTCAGCCTGTCATCACCCTGGATGCTCCTTCTTGCAGTTTTCTAATACAGACATAACGTTTTTATGGTTGTCAGAAACCTTCTCTGATCACTGTGACCTCTCACAAGGGACAGAGAGTGCCCTTCCAGTGACATTTGCTCATAGTTTAGTACTCTCAGATGTATCCTGTCTAGTCCCGTGGGCTTGCATTAGATTTCCAGCTTGTTCGAATGGGACGCTAACTTGATCCTTGCTAACTGACTTGGAGCTCTAGGAGGCCAAGAGAGCAGACCTTGTCAGTGGAAAATGAGACAAAGAAGACCTTGAGTACTCGTGTATCACAGATCAGCTGCTTTGTTCAGCAGCAGATCTGGATTTTAATCCACTTTTTTAAAAAAATACTATTTTATTCTAGTTTTTCTGCAAAAGTGTTGTTACCTGTGACATTCTTCATCAGTGGTTAACGTGCAAGCATTGGACTTCTAATTCTATCCTGTATACCTGGGCAATGCTCCTGTATTCCTCCTCATTGTGTCCTCACTTCCACCCCCTAGCTGCTTTTTTTTTGTTGTTGAGCTCAGTCATATAGTCACTGTTCTGCTAAGGCATGACCCTGCTACACCTGCCTGTTTACTGCCCAATTGGGATGGATAACAGATATGTCTGACTTTGCCAGATCTTGCATACAGGTTGTTAAGGCACTTTTTCAACAACTTCACTGCTTTCCTTTGGACCAGTGTGTCTTTGCGTTTAAAGAACATGTTGTTAGAATTATGAGTGATTAGATGTTGACAACTCCATCAGTAACAGACTTTTCCAGAGGCATTACATTTTTTCTCCTTTATCACTCGAACAATGTGAATTCAGTCAAAGATGATTCCTTACCAGTAAGAGATTTATCTTCTGTTTTAGTTCATATTTCTACATTAATAAACATGATTTTTCTTGCAACTTGTCCAGCTAGTATACACCTATTGTTTAATCTCTTTATTCTCCTCCTAGACACACAGGTATGCAATTTTTTGTTGTACTTATATGTTATCATTATAGATCCATATATCTATTTACCATCTGCCATTAGTAACATTGCTAGAAGTTTAATCTGTATAATATAACCACAATTATTGTTTTTCAAATCAAGCTATGGACTATATATATATAGATAGATGTTGTCAGTACTCTAATTAGCTGTTTAGAACAAGGACTTTATGAAAATAACCGTTATTGCATTGCTACAGAAGCAATGCTGCTTTCAGACAATCAGAACTTAGGACTCGGTAGTGATAAGTGATGAATATATCAGTGAAGAAGATATGACGAGACTTCAAAAGATGTCATGTATTTTAGTACACTCTGGATCTTTGAGAAGTACATTAAGCTTCTGTTACTGGTAAACTGATAGGATGTATTTCTGCATTCATGGAGAATGGCAGATGAAATCACAAACATAGATTTATAGATTGTATTTAACATGAAGATTAATCTGCCCATCTATATACTTTGTTCCTAGTGAAACGTGTTCAGCCTAAGCTGGAGGGATAGAAGGAGAGCAATCCAAAGATACCCCAGAGTTAAAGACCATCTGTTTGGTGTTTAGAACAGCAGAAGTATCTGGTCTGTGATGGAGGCTCTTCTGTGGTAAAAAATAACATAAATAATAGAAATGAGAAATAACCTTTGCGTACGAAAGATTATGTAGGAATGTGGTAATGATAGACAGGAATGTGAGACACTTGTAGACATAACCGCCTGTCTGGTGAAGACACTTGTAAGCAAAGAGGATGAACGCTGACCTTTATTCAGGGGACTATTAATTTAAGAGCAGGCAAAGAATGTAACCTCTTTGATACAGCGATAGTGAGACTAATACTGGGATACTGTTAAAAGAAGGCTGAAAAAAACCAAAAAGGCTTTCAGGGAGAATATGAGTCTAGGACCATTCTTAAAATGTGAAGCTTTCATGGCTCAGTCTATTCTGTTTATCTAGGAGAAGTTTAAGAGATAACCTCTTGCCCCCACAGTCTAGAAGTATGTGCAATTAATTCTTTTTTTTTTTTGCCCCCACCTGGTATCTGACAGCTGCTTTATGTCTCAAACAGGAAGAGTCTCCCATCCTGAGAACTGAAAGAAAACAACAAACTGCAGGAGTAAAGTACAAGCAGGTAACAGGATAAATGTGGATGTAGTTCTCTGTTAACTGAAGTCCTCACATTGAAACTACATTTAAAATAAGGTAAGAAGATATGCTCATATGTAAAAAGAACTTAGAGATTTGATACAGAGTTTGCATTAGGTACCATGACATTGTGTCAAGGGAAGTCAAACTGGGAAGTCTCTGCAGCATTAATGAGTCAAAGAGCATGGCTCTCCACAGAACGGAGTTCTCAGGACCTCATCTTCCACTGTTATGCAGGTGGCAAATTGCGTTCAATAGAGAGATTGCACAATTTCAGTAGCCGTTTCCCCCATTTAAAAAAATGTATTAGAGATCTAAAGTTGGGTCAACGGAGGTTAATGAGAATGTTGGGATGACATGAGAAAAACCCTCTTCTGAAAGATTAGACCTTTTTTTTACACTTTAGAGAAGATTAAGAAAGGTGATGCAGTAAAATAGTGGTCTATGTACAGTAGATGACTGTGTTCTCTGTCATCTAACAAGAGCTCGGGAACATCAAGGAAAATTAAAAGGTAATGTTCAAAACTGATAAAAAACCCACCCAACCTGTAATTACCTCCATTTATAAAACTTGTAATTAGACCGTGAAACTCACTGCCAAGTCATGAAGGTCAGGAATGCAACAAGATTAAAAGGAGTATTGTATTTTTAGGGATAACAAGAATATTCAGAGTTATGATTGGAGGATAAAAATAATAGAAGGGCTATTAAGTCTCAAGTTTCAAGGTGGAAACTAGCTTTGTCTTGTAGAATGAGTTGATACTGACTTTGTCAAAGCAGTGAATAAGGAATGCGAGTAAGAAGGAAGTGGTTCACCTCTGCCTGCTCTGGAGTGTTTTTACAGAATGATCCAAAGTGCTGGAATAGTTTGTGCAACACGACAATTCTTAATAAAGTCCTGCATTTGTCTGGGTCAATTCTGTTTCTTTAGCATTATACTTAAACAACTGCAATGATGTGGAAAATTGATCCAAATATTACGTTCAGTGTGGTAGATTCGATGAGTATTTTGTAACCTGTAGTCTATGTAGTGGTGGAAATAGTGTCCCATGTATTTTAGGTTTGCCCACATGCACCAGACAAGGTTGAGAGGGCTAGGCAGAGAAATAATTAAAAAAAAGTTTCATTAAAAAAAACATTATGTGGTAAAAAATAGAAAGTTGCAAAAGTAGATGAACTCGTAATCTTTCAGTTACAATGAGAGAAACACTGAGACACTTGATTTCTTATGATTTCATGTAGAAGTCATGAATTTACAGGGACATTTACTGCACAGCATGAAGCAAAAAAGTATTGCTTTTGTGCCTGTGTTTGAATTTTAAAGAAATGTTAGTATACAGAACTCAGTTCTGTTGGACATTCCCTTTTCAAAATTATTGTATGAAAATTTTGAAGTGTGAAGCATAAATATATGAAAGCCTTACCTGAGTTATGGTTACCGTAGCTACAAAATTTAAATCATTCCATTGGACTTGATCCAAAATGCACATTGTTGGGGTCTCAGTAAAATAATTCAGTAATTTGTTATATCATAAATTAATTCCAAAAATCAATGACAGTACTAATGTGTATTTCTGTACTTGAGAACAGATAGAAAGCTATAATTGGTTTTCAATGATTATGTTTATAATAATGATAATAATAAATAATAAAATCACTGAAGGCTTGCAAAAAGAGATTTCGTATACAGAGCTGTCAGCTCTCCACTTGATCTGTTTTAAATTGTGACACCAAATTTTAAACCAAACTTACATTACTGACGTTGTGAAACAAAATGCTCTATGTTTATATGACCCTATGCTGCTAATTCATACTCTACATAGAGACATATTTCTAGAAAGGAGTCATTTAAAAGAGACTGAAAGGACAGTGGGTAAGTTAAATCAAGGATTTTTATAATAGAGTAGTTGTAACATGGACGTGATGGAATAAGTTCAATAGGTGGATGCACTCTGGAATGCAGTTGAAGTTTTCAACAACTTTTATAGCTGTGAAAGGCCCTAGTTAAGGCTTTATGAGCCAAAATGGAACAGTGTAAAAACACTCAACTTTTCCTACTACCTGATTATCAATCACTTCCTGTGTGCTTCCATCTCTGCTTTCTCCACTTCAGTTTCTCAAGCGCTCTGTACTGAGAAAACTGCTGTAAAGTTACTGTAATCACAGATATAAGATCTGCCCTTTGAACCACCTATAGGAGGGAACCACCACATTGCTTTGAATAGGTGTGTCCCAACTTTCAGAATGACAAACTTTGCTAAGATAAAACAATGTAGTTACTAGCCAGTGAAAACTCCAGTCCTGGACGAACATGCCACATGTAGGCTTCTGCAAAGCTGTCGCTGGTCACTGCTGCTTTCATTAGTATCAGACACAGACAATATCACTAGCAAGCTGAATTGGGGTGTGTCTTTTGTACAAAGGGTCCCCAATACTGTGCTAATGCGTGTAATTGACAACAAAAATTGATGTGGAAGAGAAGGTTATGTATTGAGCACATTTTTCTGTGAGTATAATGACTCTTGCCAGCATAGGCCGCACTTTTTTATTTTTCAAAGTCAGATCAAGTCTATCAGAAGAAAAATTCTGTTTAGCATGTACAGAAATTTGATACCTGATTTGTTAAAAGGGAGGGAATGACTATCGTTAAATGATCTTTGATCAAGGCTCAGCAGAACACCTTCCAACATTTATACTATAATTAAAAACATAGTGACTGTCCTTGCTCAATGTTTTATTCATAGATAACTGAGGTATGTACCATAAACCACGTATGACTGTGTGATCAAAGGACACTTTACAGTGTATCTTATCAGTAGTAGTACACTAAATTTATGATCATAATTTTTCCTTTTCTGCTGTGTTTCCATGGACTTCATAAAGACTATTGTGGTTTATGATATTTTATGATAAGTTGGGTTTTTTTTAATTGCTTCCTAAATGTTAAAAATCTAACAACAAATATACTGCAATTTAACAATTATGCTTTCTGAAAGGATGACTTTACTCATTTTTTGAACTGATAAGTCTCTTATTCTTGATATAAAAATGTGTCCACAGAAAAGCAGAAAAGTTAACAAAATTGGATAACAAAAACTGTGACATCCAAGACAATATGCCCACTTTTAATATTTTAGCCATGTTATCCTAATTTCCTTTCCTATGTACATGTTTTTCAGACAAAATGTGAGACTTTCTGACTTCAAATATATGTATGGATAACCTTAAAAAGAGTCTGATTTTGAAGAAGCAGAGACTCAGTATCCTCTTAGTATTTATGGAAGGTTAGGAAGTAATTCAAGTATGTAAAGAGATGCCATTTTAGGTAGCAAAGATTTCCTGTTTGGCCTCCTACTGCTGCTCAAGAATGATACTACTGTTGTACAGGTCCTTTGTTATCTTCTGGCATCTGCTTTGTCATCTTCCTATGTGGAAGCCTCAGGTGTGCTCTTAGCTGAAATTATTCAGGCGTCTAATAGTTTAGACTCTGAATAATTCTTTCTGTTACTGTTTAGTGTCTGTATTCCTGTAAGTTACTATAGGTGTTCTTGATTTACAGTAGATGTTCAAATTATCTGTGAATGCACAATCAGAATCTTCACCAGAGTGGTGTGTATATACCCTGTGGGACACTCATAGCTGCCTGCCTACACAGAAAGTACGGATGTATCTTGAGGTTATTTTCAACTCTGCTTATGTCAATGAACTGGTATGAGTCCTGACAATTGAGCCCTAATAATTGTTTAGCTTTGCTTGACCTCCAGGAGTAATATTCACTTGAAAACTCTGTCCTTCAGCACTTCTATTTCTGCTGTGTGTTGGAAGCTATCTGTGTTCATGTCCTGCCAAAAACTGCTTCTGGTAGACGTATTCCCTGTTCCTAATTACATATTTCTGTGTAATTTTCACGGGTTAGCAACAATGAATCTGAGACAAGAAAGAGATGGCTGTGTCACAGACCGAAGACTCTGCTTTCCCAATCCAAATTATGAGGTGTGCAGCTTTAATCCTGGCTGCCCACCCTTCAGCCCTGGGTTTGAAGAAGAAATTTTGACAATCACTTTTGACCAATCCTCAGTACTAGTGTGGATGTTCATCATGGAGAACATGTTTGAAGAGGCACCTAATTCAGGATTTGGCAGAGGGCAACAATGTTCACTTGTGAACAAAGCATCAGTCAAATACTCCAGTGATTAGGATCTTACAAAAGAAGTGAAGATTGGTGTTCTTGGAACCAAGAAAAGGCACAGTTGTAGCCTCCTAGGAAAGCCTCTGAGTACATGACTATGAGACAAGGAGTGTGTAGTTTTGAGCACTAGATTCTGTGGACACCAAAATGGAGTCCTCTAATAGCTTTTATTGATCTTAAGTATATTCAACAGTAAAGTGAGTTGAAGGTACACGATATGAATTATTCTCGAGACTGGAGAATTTAAATTCCAAATGAAATCACAATTTAAGCATTCTGAGCATGTCCTTCCTGTTTAGGGTAATCTTGTGTGACACACAAGTACTGGACTCTAAATCCTGGTCCAGAGATCATTTCAGTATTTATTGCATGAAATAAAAGGACACTGTTATACTAGAATATGAAATGTATTTTTCATGTGAGGTGAAAAGGAACAAAGTTACCTGCATTTAAGACAGCAACAGAGAAAAAATTGTATTGGAGGAGCTGGTAGCAGTGTTGATCACACAGCTAGAAGTGTGTTTTATCTGATAACAAAGTAGAAGCTATAAATAATTGCTAGATTGATGGATCTGGGAAATGAAAAAGACTGAGTGGCTTGGACTGAAAGAAAATGAGCAGAAAAGCCTAAGGTGTACCCAGCAGTGCTTAGGCTAGAGAATGATGACTAGGACTTTTTTCTGGATGACATCTTAAAAGGAAATTGATGTCAAACATCACTCTCTCTGTTTCCATGAACAACAAGGGCAGCTAATTGTATTCTACTTCTTTGGACTTTGGTTGAAATGCTGAACCTGATAATATTTAGTAGCTCAGAATCTTTATTCAAAATACACGTTAGAAAGTCTATGTTGACAGTTCCAGCTAAGGTCAGAGGCCAAGGAGGTATCTTGCACTTTCTCTGATCTGTGGCCTCTTACTGTATAGAATTTGGATTCTCTCCTCACATGGAAAACCTCTGTGTCTTTCACTCTTGTTATTCTTGCTTCACCCAGAAGTGCCAATTGTGTTGGATGAGCTAGTGGCAAAGTACATTATTTTAAGTAAATTGTTTGAGTTAAATGTAGTCATCTTTCTCTGATGCTTCCGTGAGGTATCAACTAGGCTTCCTGAGTGGCAACCAACAGGAATGTGAACAATCGTGTGCTGCCCTCATACAAATTTAGGCCATAGAAATAGAAATGGAATTGATATTTGATGGGATAAAATAATCAGCATTAACAATTCCTTCTTTAATTGGTGGGCCTTTTGCAGCTGTGCCATTAGTTTGCCTTGGATCATTGCATTTCTCTCTGAAGGTTTGGCAAAGAAAATTCTGAAAGGAAAGATGACAAGCCGGTTCTGAGTCTTCAAAATATGTTGACACTCTCAAGGATCCAGATGACTCTTAATTATTTTAGAATTCTTGGGAGAAAGTTACCCAGGCCTGCTTATTTTGCAGTGTTTTTTTTTTTTAATAACTGTTGCTTTTTAACATCATCCTTAGTTAATCTTAGAAAAGGAAACACTTCACCATTTTTTTACGGTACAAAGACAAGCTTAGCTTTGTTCCAAATACAAAACAGTAACATGCTGAACATCTCTGCCTTTTCCTACATGATTAATGGTTTTGTCATCTGCTTTTTCTGATGTAATTGATATTCTTGCCACCTCCTTATAGCAACATTCACAAGAACTAGAATTTCTTTTACTTCAGATTTTTATTAAACACCTCTTTTTGTCCTTATTCCTACCGAATGCAGAATTTTTCTGCCTATAATTAAAATTTTCTCTGTTACCTGTTTTTTTCATAAATTCTGTTTTACATTTCTGGATTCCATATTTACCATTTACCATTTCCATATTTACCGTTCTTTGCCACCTGTCTGCAGGTAAACTGTGGATCTATATTACTAATACTTTAAAAAAGTAAAATGTGAGGAATTTAATAACAAAGCCCTACCTTTTGAAAATGTGTGAAATGCATGGAGTAAAGGTGGTACCTCTCTCATTTAAATCTAAACCCTTATTATTTCTAATCTGTCCTATAGTCAAAAACAAGAGAGCGAGTCAGTGTCATAAAGCTTGCCACACAATTGCTCTTCATACTATTTCATAGAAGATGAAGTTTCTGGTAAAGTAGATTTAAATTAATGATGTGAATGTTGAAGTCCATTTTTAGGTATGTAAAAAGTACCTGTCTGAGGACATGTACGGACCTGAGGCACTAGATTAAAATGTAATGTTTGCTAATTCCCTCAGCCCTGTGCCTTGCCCCTAAGCAGACCACTGCTACCCTTGGGACAAAACCGGTACATCATGTGCTTGTTGATGCATCTGCTACAATTTTTAGGTGAGGTCATTATGATAAAGTAATCTCAATTATTTTAGCTGAGATTTTCCATAATAATAACTCCTATAAAAATACAAAAGTATTATAAAATTAATCATAACTTATAAACCCACCATAATTTAGTTACAGTTCCTTTAAATTATGTTCAAGTAAAAAGAGGCATAGTGAGACCAATTCTGACAGACCATCTCTAATAATTAATAAGAGAAGCTGTTATATCTATTGCCATTTGTTTTCATATTATGGGACTCTTTTGTGTTCCCACAGTGCTTCATAAGGATTTCAAGCCCAGTTCTGATTTCTTGTATCCTGGCTTTTCCCCTCTGAATTCAAAAGGATAAGAGTGCTGTAAGAGTAGTTTAAGTAAGACCAATGCAGACACATCTATGCACTTACTGTGGTTCCCAGTACATACTTTATTTTGCTGGAACAAATGGGCATTTTTTTGCCCTCCTTTCTACCCAAGTCAAAGGGGTAACAGACGAAGGACTTCTCAGCTTTGAGGTTTATATTTCAGAAAAATAGTCTGAAGTAGTCTAGTCAAATAGCATGTACTGATTTCATTTATACTGTAGTTCCTCAAGTTACATTGTATAGTTTGTATATCTTTTTTTATTTTAGGGGGGGTGAGGGGTGCCTGATTACCAATACTGCTGAAATTTACACTTTGATTGGAAATAATAGTGAAAGGACACATAAAGAACAAATGCAATTCATTACCTGCTCTGATTTCAGGATTACACATTGCAGAAAACAATATGCCATAACACATCGAGATCTGCTATATAACATCATACAAACTGATGTGCTTTAAGAGCATGATAAGGAATCATAGACTACATTAGAAGTGAATGGAAAAACTTTCCTTTTAGACTAGTTGTTGATGTAGTGAGTCTAGTTTCAACTTCAAACTTCTAAATGCTGTAATAACAGTGTTTGTAATAGTGAATGTCATGCCAAGTCCAAGAGCAGAACTTCTTCCATAATGTATGAAGGAAGAGAGAAATTTAATCTTAGAAGCAATGTCTGGTGCACTTGTGTATTAAACTGTTTACACCATACCTGTGCAGAAACAGGCAAAATATTTATAGCTTTCTTCATACAGAAATCTGTCTTGTGTTCAAAATCCACAATGTATGCCTTCAGTAAGTCTTCATACCTTAACAGATATAAAGTATTACATTCTGAGGGACCAAGGATCCAGTGCAGGCTGTACCTACTATTTCAGGACTCTGTATTGCAAATGTAAAAATGTATTAAATTGCCTCTGATTCTGATGGTTCCTGGTGTGCCTGCTCTTATACTGATGGTGAAGAGCTGCATCAGCAACCTCTCTCTAACCTCTCTGGAGATATCTGGGGGTGGAACAGTTGAATATTGTTTTGTCCTTGCTTTGGTGGTGACATTAATTCTTCTCAAAGATGTGATTATGCATTGCCAAGAAAAAAAAGGGTGTCTTAAAACAACTTGTATATGAGATAGTGTTGCTTTACGCCAAGGTTTTTGGCCTTGTTATGAGACTTATTTTCTCTGGTAAAACAGCAATTTTACTATTTTTTCTTATAAAAGGGGAAGGGCAAACAAGAAATGGTGCATTAAAACTTTCCAGGATAGCCCTGGAAACTGGTCACTGGAAGTATGACTTGATGCAAGGGTACTATATTACGAAAAAAGAGGGTTGTGTGTCTTTCAGACACTGTTACGTTTTTGAAAAAAATGAAGAAAGCATAAAAAGCCAGCAGTGTAGTGTATGGAGTTCTGGATGTTATCTTTCTTGAGTTCCTCAAGAGTTTCCTGTGATGTCTAGGCTGTGTGTGGATTTTCTTTGAGGGGCTCATGCTCTGAGAAATCAAATGAGGAGCCTCCTGGGGCTAGATGCTGAGACATTCAGGAAGCTTGGGAGTACGTAGCATCACTCCAACAGGACATGAGTGCATGATGAGACAGACTGTGTGCAGCAAACCACAATGAGTTTTGGAGTAGTCATGGCTAGAAACCTGGGAGCAGAAGCATTTGACTTCATTTGAGCTTGGTCAGAGGGACAGTGTATTTCTCTCAGAGTGTTATTTAATTATGCTCTCCTTTTTTCTCAATACTTATATCAGTGATCAAAAAGTGTATTAGCTGACCGTTAAATAAAAATCTTTAAGTTGTACTGGTTTGTCTATGACATCATAATTACAGGTAGGTGTATGCTCTGCAAATAACTGTTGCAACCTACTATTGCTTTCTAGGTGAGTACTACTTTCTTCTGTTATAGTTTGTCCCATCCTGGACTTCAGCTGGAAGTTTGCATGAGCACTTTCTACTTCTGACTAAACCAGCTATTTCAAATAGTTTAACAATGGAAAGGGGTTTAGCTGATCTGTCTCGGTGCAGTCTAGGAAGCACTTCACTCATTTTAGTACAGAATAATTGGTAAATGAGTGCTGTCATGAAAAAACATTGATGCGGTTCTGCTAGTGACATCTGCACTTCGTAAAGGAAACTTTGCCAATAGGAGACTGATTCTGTCTGTTGCTAAAGCACTCAGTTTTGCAGAACTGTAAATGTGGTAATCTCTAGTGGCAGCCTGATGATAGATAGCTGGGAATCATTGTACCTTTGGCTGCCACAGGGTATATCCCTTTTCATTTTTGGCTCTATTCTGCTGTGGATTGTTAGCACCTGTCATGTCTGCCAGTTGAAGAACTTGCTGCCTCTCTTCTGAATACAACTAGCCTGTAGATCTGTGAGTGTTCCCTAACTTATTTCAGGCAAAAGGGTCAGCAAGACCCACTATTTAAGTCCTTTAATGCAAATTACCTATCTGTACCAAAATAGGTTAGGGGACTCTTTATGTCTGTCAATCTGGAAGTGACAGCCTGTTCCTCTGTACAACTAGATTACAAAGTAAGTTTAGACTGCTATCCTCTGTGGCTAGACTGCACCCAGTATCTAAAGCAGTCTTTTTTAGAGCTACTTTTAATATTTTTATGGATTTATAGATACATTTTCTTTCCTCCCTTCAAGTTAGTTGTGCTTCACTTAGCAGCATGTTCTTTGAGTCATATTTTAGTCCTTGCCTCTCTGGGGCTCTTTGGCCTCTGTGGAGATGGAAGACATCATGTCTGAGCCACGGATTGCTGGAGGCTCTGAGAATGTACAGAAGCTATATACTGTACATTTGTATGCTCTCCCCTAGGCATCCGCGAATAGACACTTGTGGATAACTAAGCTAGAGAGATCTTTGTTTTTACCTGTTGTAGCTGTTCTTATGGTTTATTTCTGTATGGCTCCAGGAAGACAGCAACTACTCTGTAGCTTCGCAGCTTGTCATTCAGTATGGAGATACTTTTCAGTTTTCTGGCTATGTGCAGTCAAGAAGGGGAAGAAGTTAAATAACTGAATTAAATCAAAAAGTATTTCTCTTTTCCATCAATGGAGGACACAAAAAGCATGCAAAACTGAAAGGAAGGACAATGACAACTGAGAATGTGATGAAGAGCTAGAGTAGATGCTCATTGAAAGAGAAAGAACAAAGGAACAGAGATTCTATTAATAGGGCAAGGCATGAACTGAGGAGGACACTCTATGAAAGGGAAGCAGTAAGCACTGAAGCAACCAATACAGCAAAAGCAATACAAAATGTTTACTTAGGTTTTTAAGAACAAGTAGAGATCATAATTTCTTTAACTTATTTTTGAAGCTTTTGAAATTAGCAAAGAAAAATCTTAAAGAACTGGATTTTGTAAATATTATGAATCCTCATTAAAAGGGTAGTGTTTTTATTGATGCAGTTATTCACCTGCTCAAAATGCTTCAGTCATCCAATAATGGAATTTAGAATTGCAGTGTTTGTGTGTATGTGTGTGTGCATGTACGCATTTGTGGTTTGGGTGAAACTGGTATTTTTTCATTTGATTCAGACAAAGGTGGGGTCAGGGTGTTTTCTCTCAGGCATTTATTTATCATAGCTTATAGTTTGCTTTGTTGTTCAAATAGTATGTGACTCCACCCTTTCTCATTACTGCCGAGCAGCGTATAAGGCTGCTTCGGAGAGTTTCTATGTTAACACTAATAAAGTTTGGTATCCAGTTTCTTTCTAATACTTTAAGGAGCAAGACTTTGGAGAGGAAATAGTAAGCATTGTATCATGACTGCAAAAAATCTTTCTCTTCAGAAGGAAACATGTTGTTGAAAGAAAAGTCTTATACTGACCCATTCCTTATTTAATTGGAAATAAATTGTCTCCTTTTGCTCCATTCTGAACTTCATGTGTAGTCCAGGATTGCAACTGATGTGTTTTAAGTATTGATAAGTTTGATCTCCTGAAAGTATTTCAAAGCAATATGCAGACAGAAAGTGTAAGCATACCTTCATCTCCCACACAAACAGGCTACCAGAAATGATTGCTCATGCTGGAATGAAGTAGTGCTTTATGCTAAGGGTGTCACAGATCACACCCAATGTCTCCAATGCAAATACAGAGTTCCAAGAAGCCATCTGTTTCCTTCTATCCTAGTAGTCCCTGCAGGGTGGTGCAACTCTACAGTCTTCAGTGTAGAACAATAGCTGCAGCTGAGAGTTAGTTCCTGAAAATTATAGGTGAAGAGGGAAACTACCTTTGTTAACTAGTTCTGTGTATAAAACTATGTCATGAGCCCATATATTTTTTTTTCTTGGACATTCTCTATTACAGCACTTCTAGACTTTCACAAGTCCTAAAATAAGGAAGGGGGAGGGTGCAGTGGATGAAAAGGAAGGTAAATTGTTAGTCTCCCTGGGAATGCTGTCAGTATGCTTCCTGCTGCTGAAATATATTTCTCACCTTCTTGGAGAACAAAACTCAGTGGTAAACCTAAACACATAAATAAATATGTTGTTCCCTATTTTGGTGGTGGCTGCTGGAAATTAATTTATTGCAGGATTTGGTTGCATTCCAGTGTAACATACAGAGAATGTCTGCTCTGCTATAAACTTTCTCTTTTCATCTCAATAGTTAAGTCAACTGTTCTTTTGCCAGATGTAGGTTTGCTTTCAAACTTAGAACAAAGTTTCCTCAATATCAGTGTGTGTAGCACCCTATCAGAAAGCACCGTATCCAAAAGCAGAAGGAGCAACTATGCAAGGGAAAGGATTCATCAGAGGTCAGGGAGGAACATTTCTCGTACATGACTAATAGTAAGGGATGGGCAAACCTTGTGTTATTTTGAGGTTTTGTAAACCTTGTGAACTTTACTTTTGGTTTCACAGGGTTTGTGAACTGTTTCCTCTTTCACCTTGTCCTTCTCCCCATCGTATTTTTTCAGGATGTTGTGTTGTTTTGTTTTTCCCTGTGAAAGAGAAATCCCTTTCTGTATATAATAATGCTTGAACAATCTTTCCACTTCAGCAGGTTCTCAGAAAACTGCTAAGTGTGAGCAGTTTCTGTCTATATCCTCTTTTTCTCAGTATTTGCATTTTAATGATATTTTCATCTAAGTATTACAGCACAATATAGGAAAGAGACTTTCTAGGTCAGTATCAAAAAGGACTATGGCTTATTACTTCTTTAGGACTATCTAGCTCCAATTTTAAATGAGTTAAGCTTATTTCCTTTAGTTTTCATTTAATCTAAATAATCTGATTTTGTATAATTCTGTAGTATGTTTTTAAATTGTGTTTGTGTAGCAATTTGTCCTCTGCTCCTTTTTTTCTGTCACTCAAGTGATCTTTGAAAGCACAGATCAGAATAAGGACCTTCCTAGTTTCCTTGAGTCCTTGCAGTATTGCATCAGGTTCCTGGACTCCACAAAATTTAGGAGAATTTTGGAACAGAAAGCCATATTGCTTCTGCATTGTTATCTGTAGGAATGAGCATCCTGAGACCAACTCTCAAAGAGATAGTTTTGTATTACTGTCTCCTCATTTAAATCTGTTACACCATGCATATATGTTACGAGTTTAAAACATTAAGTATACTGCTACCATTTCACATTTGATGAATTGCAAGGAGAGAAACTTTCTCAGACATTGCATTCAGATGACTTGGAAGGTGATCTGAAAGGAAATAGTCAATAATTTTGAAACTTGGTTTAGTGAGTTGTAGTTTGAATATCTTTATATTATAAATGAAATAGATTTATTTTATTTTTTTCAGGATAATATTTTTAGGTTATTGCTGTGTTGTAAATTTTACCTTTAATGGGCACCAATTATCTTAATGAATTCTAGCTGGTCAATCAAAGAAGAGTCAAAGCTATTTTATGTTTGTAAAGTATAACAATTTAGGTCACAATGCACAGTTTAATTGTTTTGGTAAATACTCCAATGTTTCATTTCTAAACAATTAATCTCTTAATGGAGAAGGAGTGGAGAATTAAGTAATTTGCCAAAAATGAAGACATATTTTCTAATTACATAGATTATTCATTAGCATCAGTGCTTACAAAAAAATCCCTTAAGGCACAAATATATATATAATTTTCAAAAAGAAAGTAAAGCTTTATCTCAAATAGAACTTAAAACAGAAATTAAAGCCAACTTTGATGAAAGCTTTGCACATTTTAAGCTGACTCTAGGGTACACAACAGAAAGATGTGGAGTGTTGCAAAACTCAGATTATTAAAGCAACAGAGCACAGTCCATATACTGCCAAGATGTAGGGGAAGAATTGTCCAGAAACCCTTGGTACAATTGCAATGAATTACATATGCAAAGTATGCCATATAGGATTTCCGCACTGTTTACTATACTGCTATAAAAGGATTTCTCAATGGAGAAAATTACTTTTACAAGAATCATGACTTGTAGTAGAAACAGGCATATTTTAGTATAAAGGTTGGTAAAAATTTGGGCTCTTTAGTTGAATTCAGTTCTTTATGTAAGAATATGTTTTTCATTTGCATTAGTGTAGTGCAACAAAATTAATACTAGGGCCACCGACAGAGATGTGATTTACTACAAGTAAAAGGATAGATTGGCAGATTTACATTCCCTAAGCACTTTCCCACAAGAGCTCTTCTGATGACAAGCCAACCTAGCAAGTTTTGGCTTGCAGTTTCGGTGGTTTGCAAACTGTTTCGGTTTGAAAGTATGGGAGTTACTCAACACCAAGGGCCAAATGATGATCTGAATTGTGCTGGAGTTACACTCACACTTCTCTGGTTAGCATTGTTGAACAACTGCTAATGTACAGTGCTGTTCAGATCATGGTCCGGTCCAGTTCCCTATACTTTGTAGAAGTTACTGGAAGAAAGAAAGCTAAATTCATCCCCTCTGTGGTAAACCTTTGAATGTGTCTGTCTTTTTTGCATTAAGTCTGGGGAAAGCCTAGGGCACATATTTTACACACCTACTGAACTGCCCTGTTAAGATACGTATCTCTGCACTGACTGTAGGAGCAGACCAATTGCCTAACTACCATAGACCAAAATCCTAACCTTTATACAGATAGGTTAGAGCAGAGTCCCACTCAAGGAAAATTTACTGGAAAAGGAGATTGTGAGTTCCTCACCAAGGCCTTTGAAAGAAAACCGTACTTTGCATTAGCAATATTTTTGCTTGTAAAGGTGTTTAAATATTAAATTCAAATGTGAACGTTAAAAGTTTGCTAGGCCTCAGAAGTCATTGCAAAGTCATCCTTCAAAATAAATAAAAAAATAGGAAAAAGAAGCTGCAAAACCATGAAATCTAGCACAAACACTGCTCTCTGCTTTGTGCTGATTCTTCCCAATCAAGAGCAGTAATTGAGTTGCATCATGAAAGCTACATTTATAGGTATCAGAAATAAAAAAGATGTTTTTTTTTTTCTAAGATGATTGCAAGTGATTGACTTTGTTTTTCATGTAAGTGTGATTTCTGATTAAAAATGCTGAGAAAGTCTTTCTGCTATCTTGGTGTCTAACATGGAAGACTATGCTACAGTTGTTCCTTCGTTAAGGTTCAAAGCCTATTGAGTACGTCAGGAAATGAAGAGCTACTGTAGGAAAAGCTGCAAGAGCATATCAAATGTGGGCTAGCTAAAGAAGATCTAAGGGAAGCTAGGATGTTTCTTGTGGCTATATCAAGGGACTAATTATCAGTAGATATGAAAGGAAAAAGGATGATAATGGCCCAAGGTAAAAGTCATAAATCAGTTTAGACTGCAAATTTGAAAGTTTTCAAGAAAGAAATGATGCTCTAAAGCAGTCTTCTGGGAGAGCAAAACACCCAACTACTCATAAGGTGACCTTGATTACTTTAAGAAGATTGTATTTCCACTTATATATATATATATTTATATGTCCTGCATATAGCCATATATATATCCTTCCTGCCATACAATGACCACACTTAGAAGGATCACTAGAATTCTTTAGTTAGAGATTGGGCTAGCAATGTCTTAGCTAACTAGACTGTATGGCAAATTCAGTCTAATTTGAGCTGGTTTGTTTCCTGTTTTTTGGGTTTTTTTTCCATATTACATCATATTATTAGCTATAGATGATAGTTAGTGACTAGTGAAACATTATTTAACTATTCCTGATCATACTGAAGGTTTGTCTTTAAAGGTGATAACCATTACTATCATAGTTGTCCTTCTGCTTCAAACAGTATCTCAATTGCGCATACACTGTTATCTCTATGTTGAAGCCATTCTTGGGTCAATCAGATGGATTCTGCTGAGTTTTGTTGTAATGGTTTAAACTGTTTTCCTCTGATATCTCTCTCATCTATGCCAAAGATTGTCCTGTTCAAAAAAATCATCAGGAAAGAGCTTTTGCCTGCTCCAAGACAAATAACATTGGTCCCATAGCATTGGTCAAACCTATAGTTATTAGAGACTTAAGAAGCTTGAATTTTTATTGGATCTGGTTTTATTCGGTGATTATTTACTTCTTCCGAGTCTTTTTCAAAGAACCAATCTCTCAGAAGGTGATTGCCTAGTAAGCTGGGAGAGGAATGTCTAAAATCATTAAAGCAAGATATAAGTTGTCCATTAAAGACCTTTACGAAAAAAAGAAAATATTTTATATGTAATTATTTTATTAGTCTGTTGTCTATGTTAAAATATTTGACACTTACTGGTACAAGTGGAAAGGAAGGACTTTCAATGATATGCATATAAGTTATCTGAGAAAACCCACATCTTAAATTTGTGGCATGTTCATCTGATTGGAAAGGCAAAGCAATCCCAAGATATTTATTTCATCCATTACAACTAAAGAACAGAATTAGCATATTCAATAACTTAGTTTAATCATGGAGCAATTCATGTTAGAAAGGGCCTCAGGAGTTCTGTAGACCAACCTCCTTTTGAAAGCAGGATTGACTTGAGATTAGATCAGGTATTCAGGGTTTTATCCAATTGGGTCCTGAGAACCTCCAAGGACAGATAGCCTGTACAGCATCTCTGGACAGCCTGACTGTCCTCAAGGTGGAACAGGTTCTCCTTACATGTAGTTGGAACCTCTCTTGTTTCAATTGATGCTCATTACTTCTTGTCCTCCTACCGTGAGCTATTGTAGGGAGTGTGATTCTGTCCTCTCCATAATCTTGTTGATACTGTCAGACTGCTTGCTACTGGCTCCCCTGAAGGCCATCTCTTCTCCAGACTGAACGAGTCCACCTTCCTCAGCTTTTCCTCACAGGGCAAGTACTTCAGTTCCCAAATATAATCACCTCTCCTTGCTGAACTTACTGCAGTTTCTCAATGTCCGTCTTATGCTGGAGAGACCAAAACAGAGCACTGTGCTCTCACTGTGATGTGACAAGTGTTGAGTAGAGGGGATAATCCCTCTCTTTATTCTGCTGACTACATTCCTGTTAGTACAGCCCAGAATGCTGTTGGTGCACTTTTTTGTTTGTTAGTTTAGTTGTTGATGTTGTTTTCTCTTGCTAGATCACATTGTTAGCTCATGCTCAACTTGCATTCTACTAATAAACTCCCTTTCCGTAGAGCTGCTCCCCAGCTGGTTGGTCCCCAGCCTGTGTCAATGCAAAGAGCTCCTCCTCACGATGTGCTGGAATTTGCATTTCTCCTTGTTGAATTTCATAAAGTTTCTCTTGATTCATTCCTTCTGCAAGTCTGCTCTGTGGAGCAGCTTTGCTCTCAGTCATATCACCTATTCCCCTCAGTTTGATGTCATCTGCAAACTTGACAAGAGCGCACTCCAAGTGCCTCCTCCCATGTCATTTTTCCCAGGATTAAATTCTCCCACTGGAAAGCCCTAGCAGACTACAGTGACTGGGCACAGCAGAGCTAGCTATGGCATGATAATCCTCTACTAAGTGACTATCAATGTAGCTGTCTTTTAGCTTCCTTTTTTTTTTTTTTTTTTTAATAATGCAATAGAAAGCTGAAATTTTATACAAGATGTGTGAATTTCATTAATGCTCATGTGTAAAGTTCCTAGAATGAGCTTTAAACCCATAACATTTGTCTAGTTTTGGTCTTCTGTGTGTTATCCACATAAGTAATAGGTTAAGCAGGATAACACAAGTACAGGACTGATGATGCATGAGAGTTTTGGTGTCCCCTGTACAGTTAATATGCAACTATATGAACCAAGTAGCATTAACTGCTTGCAATTATGAAACTTAAATATGCAGCTTTTTCTAAGTACCAATAATTCTGAGTACCATAATTTGATAAAGGCAGGTTCCCATACTGAAAGATTTGTGGGAGCACTGAACACTAATCCTGTGAAAATTGGTTTGTCTTATTGTGATCTCATGAATACTCATCAGTTTATGCAACACATTTGATAAAAGCTGAGAGCAGAGGAGATAACAGAAAAATAGCCTATTGGCATGCAATAGCATAGATGCAATCAAGCAGGCTGGCCTAAATGATCCTTCCACATACATATCTAAAAATGACAGAGGTTTCACGTAGGTCAAGATACAGAAAAATATCAAATTAATTGCACATCCATCAATAGATGTCCTGGTTACTGTCTCATAAATATCTGGGGAATCATAAACACCTTTGATAACAGATATAGTAAATCAGTTAAACAATCAGTGTTTTAATTAGCAATTTGAGCTTAAAGTCTGTACAAAATTATGGTTCATCAAACTGGGGAGTGAAAATGTGGAATTATTAAATCTGTCACTGTTGGTACCAATCACTGTCAAAGCTTTGTTGCCATCAGTGAGTAATATGTACGTTACTTCTTCCAGCCCCTACAATGTAGTTCCATGGTAGCACCTGTGGGATGTACAGCATACTGGGTGATGCAGAAAGCAATATTGCCAGATTTTACAAACCAGCTTGTTCTGACAGAAATGCCTAGTACTAGGTGTTGAGTGGCACTCTTCTTTCTTGGGTATCTGGCATGAAGAAAGTCATGTAGAGACAGAACTTCAATTCCTGTGCATTTGTGATTGCTACAGCCTTCACTGGTGTCTGAGCCATCTGGATTTACCAGAATTTACCCGTGGAATTCACTAAACAAATATGATAGTTGTTGCTTTTAGCTCTTGACCTGTCTAATGTGTTCAACTGGAGCCATAGAAGACATAATTGCAGTTTCGCTTGTAATTTTTCTTACTTTTTTTCATAATTTGTGCTCTATTATAGCTGCATCTGTTCATCTGTTCTCTACCCTGACAATTCAGTTTCAGATACAGCAGAAAAGATGAGGACGTGTTGTTAGAGATGGACTCAAAACAAGATGGTGAGAATTAAAGCACTAATATAATATATGGTTCTGCAACACATAGATCGGATGGAGCAAGTGGATGCAAAATAAAAGTCTGTGGACTGAAATCAATCAGAAAGAACCTGTGTAATACTTCGGTCAAGTAATGTCTTTGAAACACATAGCAATGAATGCTTATTAATAATTTACACTCCATACCTGTATTTTCCAGCAGAGTATTAATATGACTCTTGGTGTCAGAAAAAAAAAAAATAAGAGCATCATTAGTTTAACTTTTTAAAGAGAAACGGGGAGGAAATTTTAAAGAGCTGCACTGACAAGTCTAGGCACTTGCGTTTAGAGTTTTCACTACTTTATTCTGTAACCAGTCTCCAAGATTAAACATTGACTGAGGACTGAAAGGGTGATCTGGAGCTCACTGATGTTATCATCACATCCAAGAGGCTTTGATTCTTCAGACTCACTGTGACCAGCATTCTGAAGAAGTGAGGTAGAATTTTTTTTCTAAACCATGAAGTTTCCCATTTAATCAACACTTTTAATGTAAGATGGTGGCTTAAAGTAAACAAAATCACCTCTGGTGTATTCAGAGCTTGAGCATTTTCTTAATTTGAGTGCTATAGTTCAGCAACAGCCCTGGTACTTTGTCAGTCCCCTGCTGAGATGTGCATGAGGTACATGTGATTTACAATAATCTCTTAGCAACAAAATTTCTATGAATTGATAAATTACTGCATATTTATTCTCCTTGAAAAATATGTCCTTTTACAGTTCTCTGTAGGAAATGTCTCAGCGAGAAGCAGAGTCACAGTCTTGAAAAATGGAAGGTAGTTTCAAACCAAAGAAAACCAATTTTTTTTCAGTTTCAGTCCTGGAGGTGAGCTGTAGTAGGTATTAAACCCTTTGTGAGCAGCACACATTAGCCATCACAACATCCAATTAGTCTTATTGGTGTGTGCATATAACACACCTACAGCAGTCAGTAGGGTCTACCTGGTGTATAGATTCTGTAGCTAGAACACCAAAAGGTGGTAAAAATGGGCCTCTGATCTACATCTTTGATGATGTCAAGAAAAGTCACTGGAACAAAAGATGCTCTCTTCTGGCTTTGTGAAGAGCTTTCCATGGCCAATTCTAGTTATTTAGAAGACCTAAAGTCTCAAAAGTTCTAGAAAAATGGAAGTGTAGATTGAGTGATTTCAGAGAGACAACTGAGTGAGTGTCATTTAAAGGCTGACAGTCCCCCTGCCCAAATCCACCCCTGATATACAAGTGTGGTGAGCAAGATGATGCTTCTGCTGAAGATACTATCAGTTTGTCACCAAGACATTCATAAAGATACAAAGCACAGTTTTTAACTTTTAAGGAACCCATAGCTAATATTTTAAACTTGATGTCAAACACTTGTACAAGCTCCCAAAGGGAAAAATCTTCCTGAGTTTTAATGCCACTAAATATAGGAATTTAGGATTTGGTCTTCACAGCAGAGAAAAGGAGGACCTAAATTCTGGGATACTATGAGATACAGAGGATCACACACCAAATGACCCTTAAAATGTAACTGTGCTGGTACACATAATAGTCTCAACCCTGTGAAGCTACCTTATGGATCCTCATTTC
The DNA here is from genome assembly GCA_013401255.1 of Urocolius indicus. NCBI lineage: Eukaryota > Metazoa > Chordata > Aves > Coliiformes > Coliidae > Urocolius > Urocolius indicus. The sequence goes on along the minus strand of WBNH01011104.1, from coordinate 25,636 downwards.
TAGTAGCAGAATGAGTCTTAACACATGGCACGAAGAAAGAGCCCTTCTGCTTTCCAGCTGTGCCTTTTTCCAAATGAAATGAATTTCACTTCACGACCTCAGAAAAAGGAAATAGAGGCAAAAGGTAAAGAGTGAGCAAATTTCTTGAGATAACTGCTTCAAGCTGGTGGAAAAGACTAAATAAGAATGCTAATCTCTGGACCTCCTGACTGCTATCCTATGCATGATGATGCCTGATATCATCCCTCCATTTTGTCTTTAAAGATCACTCTTTCAGATTTGCGATGTAACAGGTTGCTAATAGATATTTGCTTTTGTGTCAGTGTCTGAGGAAAACATAAGGATGTAGTACTGAAGCAGTTGTTCTGTTTGTAAAATATCTGAATACAACACCTGGGAATTCAATATGTGTTGCAGATACACTATCTGAAAGAGATTAAAAATTACCTACCAGTGATTTATATGAGACCTTCAGGGTAGTCATCTAGCACTTGTGAAAATTCTTCTGCCCCCTGAATCACATTTTAAATAGTCAAACTATCGATACGTCCCTGAGAGAGATAATTCTCTTGGGTGCACTGACAATGATTGCTGAAGTCAGAAATGATCAACATATCCAATATGCCACTTAGAGCAGAAGCAGCTGTTTCTAGCTTTAAAATGGTAAGGGAATTACTGTCTAGGAAACCTGGATTGTGTGTTTTTTTTCCATTTTTTTTCCATTCTGTAACTGAGATTAGGGTGGGCTTTTTTCTCATATTTATATGTTTCATATTTGATTTTCTCACCTTAGAACAACGCTTTACAATACATTATAGTAGACTTATTATCTCTCCACAGGAGAATCTTGGTTAATCTACAGGCAGAGTAGAGGGAAGGTGTAGTAAACTTGTTTTCCATCTGTAATACAGTCTCAAGCCTTGTGATTCCCAGAGCTTGGGTTATGCTTTCATGGAGTTTCTTTTGCAGTGCAATGATTTCCACTAATGGTGTGTAAGCTGAGACAATAAGAATTCCTCCTGGAATTATCCAAAATCTCTGGTACAAACTGAATGATTGCAAAATCTTTGGTACAATACACACACAGTGTGCAGAAGTGGAAAGTGTAACTCATCCTACTCTTCTCCCTTGACATGAAAGGTCATTGTGTGATGTATCTTGCCACATTTCCTGAAATGGTACCTCAAATGTGCTTCTCAAGATAAGAGTACATAACATCTTTCTGTGGAAGCACTTATGGAAGCATGAGTATAGCAGGACTGGGAAGGTACATGTGATGTATTACATATGACAGCGTTTCCCTTATTTAGAATTTGTCAGAGAAAGAAGGGCTTTCATCTTGGCTTCACAAGGCTCAGGACAAGATAGCACCAGGAAGTTGGAATCTAAAAATATAATTAAAAAATTCTTTCCATAATGTTCATAGAATCAGAATCACAGAATCTTACAGGTTGGAAGAGTCCTCAAAAGATCACCTAGTCCAACCCCCTTGCCAGAGCAGGTTATACATGAGCTCATCCAGGTGGGTTTTGAATGTCTCCAGAGAAGGAGACGTGTGAGATCCTGGGTTCAATCCTCTGCATCTCCAGTGACTTCTTTTTGGAATGTATTAGAAGAGGTGTGATTAGTAGGTCGAGAGAGGTTCTCCTCCCCCTCTACTCTGCCCTCGTGAGACCACATCTGGAATATTGTGTCCAGTTCTGGGCCCCTCAGTTCAAGAAGGACAGGGAGCTGCTGGAGAGAGTTCAGCAGAGGGCCACCAAGATAATGGAGTCAAGCATCTCCCTTATGATGAAAGGCTGAAGGAGCTGGGGCTCTTCAGCTTGGACAAGAGGAGACTGAGGGGTGATTTCGTTAATGCTTACAAATACGTAAAGGCCGGGTATCAGGAGAATGGAACCAGGCTCTTCTCATTGATGTCCAATGATAGGACAAGGGGCAGTGGGTATGAGCTGGAACATAAGAGGTTCCAAAGAAATACAAAGAAGAATTTCTTCATTGTGAGGGTCACAAAGCACTGGAACAGGCTGCCCAGATGGGTCGTGGAGTCTCCTTCTCTGGAGACATTCAAAACCCACCTGGATGAGTTCCTGTGTGACCTACACTAGTTGGTCCTGCTCTGGCAGATGGGTTGGACTAGATGATCTCTCAAGGTCCCTTCCAACCCTTAATAGTCTGTGATTCTTGCATTCAACAACCCATCTGGGCAGCTTGTTCCAATGCTCCATCACCCTCACAGTTAAGGTTTTCCTTATGTTTCTTTGGAATCTCTTATGTTCCAGCTTGTACCTGTTGCCCCTTGTCCTATCATTGGACATAAGTGGGAACAGCCTGGCTCCATCTTCCTGACACCCACCCTTTATGCGGTCTCCTCCAAGCTAAAGAGCCCCAGCTCCCTCAGCCTTTCATCATGAGAGATGTTTCACTTCCTTCATCATCTTGGTGGTCTTGCATTGAACTCTCTCCAGCAGCTCCCTGTCCTTCTGGAACTGAAGGGCGCAGAACTGAACACAATATTCCAGATGCGGTCTCACAAGGGCAGAGTAGAGGGGGAGGAGAACCTCTCTTGACCTACTAATCACAGCCCTTCTAATACACCCCAGGATGCCTTTGGCCTTCTTGGCCACGAGGGCACATTGCTGGCTCATGGTCATATTGCTACCCATCAGGACCCCCAGGTCCCTTTCCCCTACACTACTCTCTAACAGTTCGTTCCCCAACCTGTACTGGTACATGGGGTTATTCTTTCGCAGATGCAAGACTCTACACTTGCAAAGTCCCGTGCATCTCTGCAGGGCTTCCACCTAATTATTGTTGTGTTCTTTTATGCCTTCTTACTGAAAACTTGTAACAAATTAGTTGTTAAACATTTCCTAAACTCCTACCAAATTAACTGAGGATAAAAACTTCCTTGATACTGTTCAGTTGATGACAGTTTTACTGAATGTGGAATCTGTATTTGATTATCTTCTGCTGGGGATGAAGAGTAACTCCCCTGACGATAAATAACTCCATAACATAAATACCATGTGAGCTAAAAGAGAAGTAGGTCTTCATATATGAAAATATAATTAAAAAAAAAATTCGTTCCTTCTGTTGTTCTCACTCTTTTGTTTTCTTCTTTCTGGGGAGAAATACCTTAAGAAATATAAGTATGCTAGTGAGTCAAATGTTATTTTTCCCAGAGGTGACAGAGCACTGGCACAGGCTGCCCAGAGGCGTTGTGGAGTCTCCTTCCATGGAGGTCTTCAAGACCTGCCTGGACACGTTCCTATACGACCTGATCTAGGTGAGCTTGCTTCTGCAGGGGAATTGGACTTGATGATCTCTAGAGGTCCCTTCCAACGCTACCATTCTATGATTCTAAGATAGCATATTACTAATGCTATATAAATCATTAGTTCAGTTTGCTCATTCAGATAAATCCTGAAATTAAAGTCATTCAACTCTCCATTAAACAGCAGGAAACATAATGCTAAATAGCATATAACTACAGAAATGTAGTTATTCTTTGATAAGTTTAGTTTTAAAGATACTGAAATTAAAATGATTCTATAGGATATATTCTCATTTTATACACAGATGCTTTCACCTTGCTTAAAGTGCCTATGCAGTAAAATTTTCCTGTTACAATGTCCTGAGTTTTGTGGACAAAGTTGATAGTCAAGAAAAGTACTGTGCAGTGGCTAAGTAGCTTCCGTCCAGCCTGATTTATTTCTGAAATGAAAGAAAAATATCACAGATGCACGCTACATTGTTCAGAGAACATATATATGCATTTAAGTCACTTATATTATATGTTTTAGTGTGATGTAATTGTGAAATATGTCCTTTTTACATTCCTAATTATGGAGCAGAACAGATGGCAAGGACTTACTTCAAAGTAATATATATCCATTAAAATAGATGGTGTTGCCAACCATTCATCACTGTTAGAACAGTTTACTCCCTCCTTAAAATATAATTAGGCACTACTCTGGACCATGAAAAATGTAATTATTTTAAAGTTTATTTTCTGTAGTCATTTACAGTCAAAATCAATTGTAAAACACTTTGAAAGCTTGCATTATCAGGTGAAATACATTTGACATGAGTTTGTCATTTGACGTCATGAGGTAGTTTGCAGAGAATGAAACTGAGCAAGGGCAACGAGTGACATTTATTATTTCTCTGTGTGTGACTCATTGTATTTACACCTTTGTAAGTAATTGAAAGCTAAACGCTTCCTTTGAGTAACAGGATTAGGGAAGGATGTGTACTGTGATGGACTCTCAGAAAAAAGCCCTGAATGATCTGGTCTGAGGCAGTCCTGGGAAGGATCTTTGCTGTACCTGTTCAAAGGGCAGAGTTCCCAATACTGACAGACTGGCACATTTTGCTAAGCCCTGAGGAGTGATGTGCTGGACTACAAGTCTTCCAAGTCACAGTTTATGTAACATCATAAACTGTTCAACATTTGCAGTCCCTAGGCAAAGTGCCTTATTGCTGTGCTATTCCTGCAGACAGCAACAAGCAGTTCAGGCAACATGCTGTGCAGGGATGCCAAATCCTGTTGATGTAATGGGGGTAAGCAGGTGCCTCTGAAAAGTGATACAGAAAGCCTGAAAAAAAATGTCAGTCACTTTAAACTAACTTTATACACCTCTGTGTTTTGTCTTATTTTCATTCCTTCATTTCTTAACATTAGATGCTGTAGCAGCAATTTAAATTTAAGTGTGGTGCAGCTCTATGTTTTCTTAAGGCATGCAACACTGAAGATTTTACCTGACTTTTCCACTGTGGCAAAAGGCTAAAAGGAAGCCTCTAAGCCTGAGGCTTTATCAACAATGTTAAATTAAACAATCCTTGGGAATTTTCTCAGGCCCTAGAACTCAAATTTTCTACATCATTAAATTGCTAGTACAGATTCCAGCATGGTTTTGACTTGATCTGAATAGCACTTTCCTAAGCATAATTCCTAAGCATAGGGCAAAAGGTTGCATAGGCCAGTCAGATTGCTCACAGCAGGCACGGTACATGCAGCCATCTTCTTGTGGGAACTAGGGGAAGTTGCTGGTCTTTTGGCCATGGTCTGCTGGCTGCCTTTGGTGACAAGAGAAAAGTTTCTGTACATTTGTTTTGTTTGTATAGCTAAGTCAGATTTATTAGCCTTAGTTACCAAATTACAGAGGACAAAAGAAGAAAAAAAATTGAATCTTAGATAAGCAAGGTGATAATTTGTTGACATTTATAATAGATGACGATCTGTGAGAGCTCCTATCAGAAGCTCTGTCCTGCAGCAGCACAGCAACCTACCCCTTCCCATTGTCTCCAAATGCACACAATATTCAGCTTGTACGTGCTCTGGGTGGATACACTTGTGGGCCTAGTGGCTTCACCACAAGTTGTAGTTTGCATTCAAACCCTCTATATTTGGTATAAACAGTCTTCACTTAAACACATGTCTGAAGTAATCTGTAGATAACAATTATTTTTTCCAAGCTGGCTGCCCATATGCACGGCTGGAACTAATGAACAGGCTTGAATGTGAGACTGACTGTGACGTGATTATAAACAGATCCTTCTGTATTTAAAATACAACCTGAGTATAAATATAATTTTCTGTACTCCAGACATGAGTTAGACACTGTATATCAACAGCTCCCTGAACTTTATGTAATTATCACTTTGTGGAATGTTTACTGGGATATTTTCTTGAGTTACGGGATTTTTTTTGTCACCCTGTGTTGATATCTGCTCTGCCTGAACAATATGAAGGCACCTTGTCATTGCAAAAAGATAATTGCAGGAGTTATAATCTTGTGTTTAAGAGGAATTACTTACTGAAATGAATCAAAGCCCTTTGTGCTGATGCAATGGTAATGTAAATTTTCCACTGACTGAAATCAGGAAGAGTTTTGCCATGGATTTCAGTGCTTGAAGGATCAGAGCTTAAGTAAAAAACCATAATAATAATAACAATCCATGGATTTTCATTCGTCAATTGCTTATTAATTACTGACAAGAAGAGTAATAGACATGAGGCAAAGTCAATGAGTTTAATACAATAGAATAAAACTAAATATTGAAATGCAGTGTGATACAATACGTATATGATGCGATACAATACAATACAATACAATGCAGTGCAGTACAAAACTTGGGCCACATGAATTTCTATTTGATCACTTTGTTGGTATTGCTGAATTGGTGGGAGTGTTTTCTACACTGTCTTGGGTGCCTCTCTTGATTCTGGCTGGCTTGAGAAATGCTTTAAAAATCTAACTCTGAAAAAATGTTAATATATGAGAGTTAATGCCATTCTGACTCTACATGTGAATCTTCCCCACTCTCATGTGCAAAACTAAACTCAACAGCCTGTAGAAAACCTCTGTTTTCCCATTCTTAGTCTCTGCAGATGTCTCCTAGAGAGCAGCCTGACTCTTTTCTGTAGGCTGATCATCCATGTTATGCAGGCATGTAGCTAAGATACATAAAATTTCATACATGATTGCTGCTACCGCAGGCAACACTACGTGGTGGTTCAGACTGATCTCCCAGCTCTCCGACAGTCGAGGGAAAGGATCACTGCACACACGGTGTGAATGATGCTCAGTCCCCGCTTTATTGTTTATGTTATGCCCTTATATCTGCTGGCATAAGCACCTCCTCTCTCTCTGCCCCGTGCCAGACCTCTCACTTCACTCCTCGCGTTACAATCTGAGATCTTCTGGACGCCTACAACACATGATCTTATCCTGCCATCCAGATTTGAGACAGAAAAGTTAAGATACTTCTCAGCAAAGCTAGTTAATTTTTTTTTTCATTCCATCTTTCTGGACAGTTTGGCATTGAGGAAGTCTGGACAGATTTGTTTTGTGGAAAGCCTGCTGAAGTAGGGTCACTTAGAGTTGGTTGTCCAGGTCTATGTCTAGACTGCTTCTGAATATCTGCAGGGATGGAGGCTCCACAGCCTCCTAGAGCAGCTTGTGACATGTATAGTAATAGTAATTTACATGTAGTATTAAATTAATTACTACCCAGCTGTTTATGTGCAAATGAGATGAAGACATGACAGGATCCTGTGAGACAGGCCAATGGAGCAGCGAGAGTAATGCCAGACGCTGATACAGAAAACCACAACAAACCAACCTATCAAATCTCCATTGTACATAGGTATTATTTAGAGATTTCCCCTGTACCATTTTGGTATTTATGACTTTTTCCTGATTTAGTGCCAGTGTACTGCATTCTAAAATCTTCATAGAATCATAGAACCATTTTGTTTGGAAAAGACCTTCAAGACTATTGAGTCCAATTGTTAACCCAGCACTGCCAAGCTTACCGCTAAACCATGTCCCTCAGCACCTCATCTAGATGTCTTTTAAATTTCTCCAAGGTTGGTGACTCCACCACGTTCTTGGGCAGCCTGTGCCAGTGTCTAACAACACTCTCAATGAAAAAGTTCTTCCTAATCTTAAATCTAAAACTCCCCAAGTGCATTGTGAAGCCATTTCCTATTTTCCTATCACTTGTTACTTGGGAGAAGAGATCAACCCCCACCTCATTACAAACGCCTTTCAGATAGTTGTAGAGAGTGATTGTATCTCCTCTCAGCCTCCTCTTCTCTAGACTAAATATCCTCAGCTCCCTTCACCTCTCCTCATAAGTCTTATTCTCAAGACCCTTCACCAGCTTTGTTACCCATCTCTGGACACACTCCAACACCTCAATGTCCTTCTTGTAGTGAGGGACCCAGAACTGAACACAATATTTGAGGTGCAACCTCAGCAGTGCTGAGTTACTGAACAATCCCTTCTCTGGTCCTGCTGGTCACACTACTTCTGATAAAGGCCAGGATGCCATTGGCACATTGCTGGCTCATATTCAGCCAGCTATTGATTAACACCCTAAGGTCTTTTTCTGCCAGGCAACTTTCCAGCAACTGCCTCAAGCCTGTAGCATTGCATGGAGTTGTTGTGGCCCAAGTTGTTGAACCTCATACAGATGGCCTTGGCCCATTGATTCACCCTCTGCCTGATCCCTCTGAAGAGCCTTCTATCCTCAAGCAAATATATATTCCTGCTTCATATAATCTGCAAACTTACTGGGGGTACACTTGATCATTGATAAAGGTGTTAAACAAAACAGGCCCCAACTATGAGCCTCGGGGAGCACCACTGGTGACTGGCTGCAAACTGGATTTAATTCCATTCACCACCACTCTTTGGATCCAGCCATCAGACAGTTTTCCACTCACACAGAGTATGTCCATCCAAGCCATGGGCAGATAGTTTCTCCAGGAGTATGCTGTGGGAGACTATGTCAAAGACTTTACTAAAGTCCAAGAAGACTAACCACATTGACAGCCTTTCCCTCATCCAATAAGTGAGTCATCTTGTCACAGAAGGAGATGAGATTGGTTGGACCTACGCTTCATAAAGCCATACTGGCTAGGCCTGAACCCTTGGTTATCCTGTGTGTGGCTTATGAAGGCACTCAGGATGATCTTTGCCATAACTTTCTCTAGCACTGAGATCAGGCTGACAATTCCCAAGATCCTCCTTCTGGTGTTTCTTGTAAATGGCATTTTCTCCTCCCCTTTCTCCTGCTTCCTCTCAGGCAAGAGTTTTGAAGGATGGTACCCTCTCTGCCGCAAAATCCTACCTCTCTTTTATGATTATCATTCACATATTTGCTGAATGTGCAGATCACTTATTTTTCATTTATTTTTCCTGTGTTGATGTGGTCTGACATTCTCAGCATTTTGTAGTTTCAGGGAAGCTGGATTGCTCCCCTCAATTAAGAGAATGGATCTGTTAAGCTAATGTTTGCTAACAACCAGAAACTGCATTACATATTTTGTTGTCTCTGGTTTTGCAGTAAAGAATACAATTGCTGTTTTCTTTAAGAAGGAATATTTGTTTTTCCTCCGTGATGATTAACAGAAACTTTTCTTGTGTTTTTTTTTAAAAAATACTATCAGTATGATTCATATTGCTAAAATGAAACATTTTACTTTCTTAAAAATTTATCTTTGTTTTAGTATAATGCTCAATTTTAGAAGTACTTATGTCTATATTTTCAAAATTCCTGTGATCATTTACAGCACATTAAATATTTTACCTACGAAATATTGATTGAAAATGTATTAAACACTGGACCATTGGAACAGGCTGTCCAGGGACAGTGTGGAGTCTCCTCCCTTGGCGATCTTCAAGACTTGCCTGGACACTTTCCTATGTGACCTGACCTAGGTGAACTTGCTTCTGCAGAGGGATTGGACTAGATAATCTCTAAAGGTCCCATCTAACCCTACCATTCTATGATTCTAGGAAACAAATACTGGAATTTTTTTCCTCTATATCTCTAAGAACTGAGCATATATGCTGAGGAATCTGTGTCCTTTACATGGAATTAAATTCATCCCTTGCATTACTGAGTTGAATCATGCACAATGAACTGTGTCACACACAGAAAACAGAGGTACTAAAATCTCAAGTAGATGTGAATCTATAGATGAGAATATAAAGCTCAACATAAAAAAAACCCATAAAACTAAAAAAAAAAAAAAAAAAGCCTGAAACTTTTTCTCAAAGGAAAATAAGTTAAATCCTTTAAAAATCAGGAAAAAAACCCCTCTGTGTAAAGGGCTTGTCTCTTTTGACTTAGTATGGCTACTCAGTAGTAGCACAAACATTTGATATTTTGTCAATGTAAAAAGTCATGGAAAAAGAGGTAAAGAAAGTGCCTTAAACATCTCAGAAATGACAAAAGAGCTGGCAGCAACTATTTGGTTAAGAAAACCCCAAAACACAAGTCCAACCACAGTGTTTCTTTCCCACCTCATTTTACACATACCTGTAGATATCATCGACTGCTGATGTCATTAGACTTTGTGCTGACTCTGTGTTTTCAGCAGAAATACTGGCAGGTAGCACCATATCATCAGTCTGAAATTATGTACAGACAACTTTAAAATAAATGCTTACTCTTAGATGCAAGTTTATTTATTATGAGAAGGCTGTAATATGAAGGGTACATGACCTTATGGATAAATGTGGTAATTTTGTAGTCTTTCACTGTGTGAACTTGCCCTCTACTTAAAAGGAAGATTGGAAGCAAGTTTGACAGTGCATGCTGATAATGATTCACTTTAGATGAAACACCTGGTCCAACTCAGAGAAGACTGGTATGCAGATTAAACTAACATGAGAAGGGATTGAGCTATCTCTTAGTGTGTACATTATTTAGCTAGGAATAAACAAAGCTGAAGACTAGCAGGTTCTTAGGAGTTTCTCAATCTATTTAAATAACACAAAGACCACACTAAAGTGCTATGAGTAATCTTAGACACCCAATGGCTAACCCAGAGCCTCTGAATTTAATGGAAAGAGATTTGCTGTCAGTGGGTTTCAAAACAGTTCCTTGAAATCATTGAGCCAAATCCATTTTATTCCCTCTGCTGAATGATCAGGGCAGACTTTGCGTCCTTCTACATCTAACAATGTTATTAGAGAATCTGCTTATGCAAGTTCCAGCACCTAACAATTGAAAATGAAAGGTCAAATTCAGTCATAATGTGAAGAGAACTGAGAGATAAGGAAAGGCAGAGATCAGAACAGTGATGTGAAAAGGAAATTCATGCCATATCCGATGCTGCAGTGACGGGATGATGACCCAAGAATTTCCCCATCTCTTAGTGAATTTATATAAAATGAAATACATTGACCCTTAATGGGGGGAAATGAAGGGGCAAGACTCTCAAAGGGCACTTTTGATGCACATAATTGCTTGTAGTTTGACTGTAGCTTAGGCTCGGGGGCCAAGTCTGCACTGTACTTGAACTAGCTGCATAGGCTGGCTAGTTCCACAGGTATCCTGAAGTATGATATGCTCTCTAGATATGGCTCTACATATCAGTATTTATAAATCTTCCATGTCTGAAAATGTGGAAGCCCTTCCAAGGTAGACATTGGCTGTCTTGTCTACACAGAATTATTGCACAACAATACTTAGTTTGACAATACATGGAAGTGACATGAGCAACACGTAACTGCAGGAAAGAAGTTTCTCACATGCTCTAAACCTAGTCCAAAGAATATACTTGATAGAAACTGGATAAACACAATGAAATTGATTTAGAAGCTAGTGCTTCTAAAATACAGAGCTAGAGACACTTTCTGGTGTAGCGAGTTAAGTCTATCTCATGTCCCATCTTCCTAAGCATTGTGGACAGGAGAATGGATCCATGCTGAAGTTCTAGAGATTGTCAGTATCTTGGCTCCCTGTCTTTAGGGCCTGGAGTACTCCAACTGCATTGTTTTGCAAGCAGGGGTCAGATGTACCTCATCTGAGCAGTACACAACTCTGAACTCAGGAGGAGGTCTGAAGCAGTGTTTGGACAAACTGTGCATCATTAATCATATTTTGACAAAAATATTTAAAGTTTTATAATAAATGATACATATATTTCTTAATAAATAGTAATTTTAAATACTTACTGGACATACTGGAGATAGTCCAGAAAAGGGCCACAAAGGCGATTATGGGACTGGAATATCTCTTCTATGAAGAAAGGCTGTTCAGCCTGGAGAAAATTCAGAGAGGAATCCTGTTAGTATATGTAAATACTTGAGGAGACAGTGTAAAGAAGATGAAGCCAGGCTACTTTCAGTGATGCCTGATAACAGAACAAGAGACAATGGACATAAACTGAAACACATCTGAACATCAGAAAACACTCTTTTTCTTTTTACTGTAAGAGTGGCTAAATGCTGATACATGTTGCCCAGGGAGGTTGTAGGGTCTCCATCCTGAAACTGATTGTGGTCCTGGATGACTGGCTCTGAGTGTCCCTCTTTTAGCAGGATGGTTGGACATGATCACCTCCAGAGAGCCCTTCCAACCTTAACTATTCCATGGTTCTGTGATTCTGAATACATGGGAATGATTATGTTTACACTTCTATTTCAGTTTCAGTGTAGAAATAGAGTTCATGGTTTTCTCCTCCCTCTGTAGTCTTCTCCTGTAAATGCATGTACAAAATAAAAAAGATAAGGATACATTATTTAACAATGTGAGTTCCTAAATTTAAGTCTTCATTTCCACTGGAACCAGAAAGGCAGAATTAAAGTCAGTATAAATGAATCAACTCAATTACATTGTTCTCCATCTTTATTCATGTCTTTGGAAGAATCCATTTCTGCCATTGTTTAACTATTTCATTGTTTCTTTTATCTCATCTGTTCTATCCCATTTGGAAGTGTAGTAAGAATAGTGGATTACTCTGTAGAATTGATTAGTTGACGACAGGGATAAGGCTTTTCTTTTATTTACTCCTGCTGCATTTCTAAATTTTCACGTGCCTTGTCAGTTTTTCTGTAATTATGTTTCTCAGGAAAATGTTATACTAAAATGACTAAATTCTGCGTGACAGTATACTGAATGATTGAGCTGAATGAATAAAGGAGCAAATTATATAGTAGGTTAATGACACTCCCAAAAACTTGGGTGAAAGGCTAAAGCAGGAGTGGAATACTAATCAGAAGCTGTTCTCTAACCAACAATTACATATTCTTGTGAAAAATACTCTTTTTACATTACATTAAATACCTTTTTTTCAGTAACAGCAGTAAAGATTTCTTAATGTTTAATTCTTACTAAGCAAGAGAAATATTTGATCCATAATAAGCCATTACTGAGTGTGAAGAAACTGAATACAGAATGTATTTCATGCAGCGAGCAGTACTGTATCCTTAGATACAGAGCTCTTAAGGCTCTGCATATGAATCTGTGCTTATACAAGGGTGTGGCTGTACACGGCAATTTGAGGCAATTTGGCACTTCCCTCCATGTCAATAGTGCACTACTTGTTTCTAGCAGACAAGTGTCTGCATTGCAGAAACCACCATAACATCTCACAGTAACTGACCCCCTTGTTGGCAGTGGCAGCAAAGCAAAAGGAATGAATGTGGAGGTAATTACCCTGGCTCCACAGAGGTCAGGCCTGGGAAATGTTTGTGGGGTAGTGTCTGCTGGGACTGACTAGACTTTAGCAAACATAAAGATTTCATACAGGAGACTTCTACAACTAAAATTATCTTTTCTGGTCCCTTTCAAGCAACCCATTTATTTTTTAGCAGCGCACTGGTCTCAGATATTACAGTGCTGGTGCTATACTAGAGGCTATGAGTGTTCTCATTAAGAGAGGTTTAACTATTGCAAAGTCAGCTGGGAGGTATTGTAGCATAGTCACTTGTGAATAATACACAAAATTTCTGTAAAAAGGAAAGAAAATTCCATTTATAACACCTTTAGCACTTACAGTGCTTCAGAAGTTCCTTTGCCAGTCATAGCACACACATGAAGCAGGAGGCAGTATTTCCCCTGATACAGAAGACATGTGAAAGATGAAGAGTAGAAAGTAAGGCACTAGGAAGTACTTTGATGAGCAATACGCTCCGAGTATTTATTGAACAGCTGGGAAGAAAACATGGGTCTACTGACTGCTACATAAATCTCATACCTACTAGATTATGGGATTTTTATGCACTACCCGCAATGGTACCATGCTAATGTTCTGCATATTCTTTCTTTATCAATTAATGGTCAATATATTCCGTATGTGTCATGGTTAGTGAACACAAAATGACAATATTAGCAGGTTAAAGGTTAAATCCAAAGTCTATCAGTATGAGTGCATCCGAAAAAACTTGGGTCGAGCATATAATGAATGGAAAGGGACAATCAACTCTGCATGTCATTTAAGAGATTAAAAGAAATAGGGTTTAAAAAAATCAGAGCAATAAGTTAGTGATTTTTTTTTTTTTTTTTTTTTTTGTGGAACAATTGTGGACTCTTCATTTTAAAAAAGATAAATTTCTGAGGATCTCGTGGAAATACCTTGGGAACAGAGCCCAGATTGTTGAGGGCTTACAGCTTTTCAATTCACTTTGGTTTGCCAGCTGAATTTTGCCTTTTGGAAACCTTCCAAGTTACTAGTAAGAAAGTTGGTGGGTGAGCAGAAACTGGGCAAGAATCTGAGGAAAGTTTTCTTTTCACTGAACTGGCATCTTCCAAGGGGCGAAAACTGTTACACAGGAACATTTCTGATCAGACTGGTTATGATTCCCTACATTGATGCAAAGAACTCTGGATTCCATTTTTATAATGTTACATGTCTAGCGGCCAGTGACTATGTGTGAATGTGTGTACATATTGCACAGAGGTTAGATACTCACCATTTTGATAAGTCATGTTTACAAACACAATGTCAGACTGCTGTAGCAGCAACAGGCCTTGAAGAGTGAGATGACTACAATGTGACCAGTCTCCATACTACATCAGCAGACTGATCCAGGGAGATATTTTTACTGATTATTTGTTATTAACATGATCTATACATTACTAATCACTCCAAAACCACACATGGACCCTCATTAAAGAGTTAATAACTATACAAAACTGATGAATAAAGAAATAATACTCTTAGAAATGGAAATGGCCAATGTTGGTTTCCTTTTAGATTTATATGAATAATGTCATACATGATTATTGTAATAAATTATGTTAATAGGAAATTTCTAGGATAAGAGTGCCACTAACTAGTTCAATCTAAAATAAATATGTCAAGAAATGATACTAATTCTTTTCCTTAAATATGAGAAGATGTAAAGATATGATTTAAAATGTCACAGTTGCAATCAGTGTAAAAACCCTACAATCAGGAATCTGCAATAAATATTTACATCATGTTTTTTTAAGATAGAGACAGTGCAAACATATTTCAAGCAGACTAAACATGTCTGGAATAAATTCTAAAAATAATTTCCTCTGAAGGCAGGTTAATTGTTGTTTTATAGTGCAGGGTTACAGCTAACAAAGTCTTTCCCAGCTGTGAGCTTCTAATGCAGAGTGTTTAGATAAGCCAGTAGTTTACTGTAACAAACACCTATCTGAAAACTGAGAAGACACGAGTAAACCCCAAATGCTGTGGGTTATATATGTTAGTGCAAGTCAAAGAGGCTTATCACAGAAAGTATGTATGTGAGGATGGTGTCATTATGTTACTTCCAGTTTTGGACTACTGCTGGAGGTGAGAGAGCCAAAACTCACACATGAGGCAGTACAATATGAGTGCTCCACAGCATAGCTGAAAGCAAGGAAGGCAGCAAACCCCAACAGGCTCTCTCTCTGCCTTGGGGGAGAGCTCATGGGAGAGAAGGAGGTACATGTGGAGACTCAGCACCATACTCCTGCAGTGGGAATTCTTCTGTGCCTCAAGGACTCCTTGTAGCTCACATATACTATAGGAGATGTGACTGCCCTGTTTGCTTAGAGACCCTATTACTAATTTAATCAATCAATTAAGGCACTTTCCCAAGCTAATGTTTCATTTTCCTTTTTAAAAAAGAAAAAAAACCCCATGACTGGTAAAACTCCTGAAAATAAGGCACATTTTCTGGTCATATTCAAAGTCTTATATCTGGTGCCTGCACATATCTCAGAAATACATTTCTGTGTGATTTCCTGTTCAAATCTGTGATCTGCAGAACTTTGCAGATACCTGCCATAAAATAGTGCACTTCTCTGTTGTTCAGTCATTTGGAAAAAACGGACAGAAGCTTTACCTCACATTACAGTCTCTGGGCAATACTTGTTGGCAGGTGAGCTGTTAGTTTTTTTACAGTAATTGCCTATGATATTAGAGTAGACTTTCCTGAGATAAGGTAGCTCGCCTTGGGTTCCCATCTCCCTGCTTTGGTTTTATTCCTCTTTATGGTGCTTGTGTAAGTCTTATCCTGAATAGCACTGGAAAAAGAGGAGCATTGTCAGCAAGTTTTCAGTTATGAAATTAACACTGCCTTTGTGAGTACATTGCAGCTGGGGCTGGAGAAACAGGCTATACCATCAGATCTGAAGCAGGAGAATTGAATCCATAGTACAGAAAGTCAGACAAATCAAGAGTTCTACTCTGAAGTTGTTTATGAATTTGGGCAGCAAGAATAAAGCAGGCTTATCCTTCAGACCAGCAGGATGGTTTTATTGATGGGGAAAGAGGTTTCACATGAAGAGTCAAGGGTGGTATTTCCATAAGTGTGTGGGGAAGAACATATTTTGAGAGCTACGTGAGGAAAGAAAACTGAAATCTCAGGCTCTTGGCCTTTGAAATTAGTAGAAAGATTGCACTAGGCTTCAATGGACTGTGTCTAAGGCCTCATAGGCATCAGAGGAAAGACACAGATGCTAATAAAGAGATTCTGCATATTTGCAGCAGAATTGTGAAGTGTGTCCTGTGGTTTGGATCTAATAAATTGCACTGAAGGGAATGATGCTTTGGACTCTACGCTGGGAGATGAGAGATGCGAGGTAAAATAAAGGAGTTTTTGCTGCTTTGCTTCCTAGCTGGTCATTGCAGGCTCTTAAAGGGGGGGATGAAGAGATAAAGGAAAACAAGTAAAATAATTCACAATTTCTGCTAAGATCTGTGATGCAATTATAAGAAATCTTCTCACTACTATCATTTTTCCAAATCTTTGAAAGCAACAAGTACTAAGCCAATTTTCACAACACCAGATAAAGGACTGAAATTTGATATTCTGGAATTTTTAAATTAATGTCAAGCTGCAATACATTTTGAAAAATATCACAACTACAACAAGAAAAAAAAACCACACGAGTCTCAAATAAACATTTTTATAAATTATACAACCATATAAACAAGCATTGAAATGCTGAACTGTTTGCCATGTGGTATTTTATTTTTTCATACAAAAAGTACTTAGTAAAGATGAAATTGTTATTTCAGAAACCAATTGGAAATATATTTCCATTGACAGCTGTTGCTGATGGAATTTTTGCTTATTTATATTGATATGAAATCATAATATCATAAGCATATTTATTCTATTTGAGAATGCAGTAAAGCATCAGTATTTTTATTGTTGCTCTGTGTAACTGTGTTGCATTTTACTTGCTAGATTAATATAACTTTATTTTTACATATTAATTTGTGATAAGAGCATCCATTTAGAATTTCTTTTTTAAAAAGCTTACAAAAATAACGTTTATTATAGTTCGTTGTTCAAAGCGAAACAGAATTTTGCCTTCTATCTTTATATTTTTTCCATTACTGTCTTTAATTTGTTATAAGCAATATTTGTGCAGACATGTTTTGTTATGAAGACAGCTGAGCGCTGCCAAACATTGTCCTACTAGCTCAAGCTAGAACAGCAAGAAAACATTCCAGACTGTGCCCTTTTGAGTGGCCATTTATTCCAAGTAGTGATAAAATAACTTCTTTCTAGCTGATGTTGCATAACTTAGACTATTTCTCTGTTTTGTTTTGTTTTTTTCTTCCCTAAAATCATAATATTAATGATATGTTTCCCCTCCAAAGTTTCTACTCTGGAAATATAATAAAATTTTGAAAAGAATAATTGTGCTACCATAAGTGATAAACACTCATTTGAGAATCAATTAGCAAACCAAGATGCACAAGTGACACAATAAAAGCACTGTTCATCTGCCCAGGGAGGTTGTGGAGTCTCTTTCCTTGGAGGAGTTCAAGACCTGCCTGGAAACTTTCCTATGTGTCCTGATCTAGATGGACCTGCTTTGGCAGTGGGNTTTTTATTGTTGCTCTGTGTAACTGTGTTGCATTTTACTTGCTAGATTAATATAACTTTATTTTTACATATTAATTTGTGATAAGAGCATCCATTTAGAATTTCTTTTTTAAAAAGCTTACAAAAATAACGTTTATTATAGTTCGTTGTTCAAAGCGAAACAGAATTTTGCCTTCTATCTTTATATTTTTTCCATTACTGTCTTTAATTTGTTATAAGCAATATTTGTGCAGACATGTTTTGTTATGAAGACAGCTGAGCGCTGCCAAACATTGTCCTACTAGCTCAAGCTAGAACAGCAAGAAAACATTCCAGACTGTGCCCTTTTGAGTGGCCATTTATTCCAAGTAGTGATAAAATAACTTCTTTCTAGCTGATGTTGCATAACTTAGACTATTTCTCTGTTTTGTTTTGTTTTTTTCTTCCCTAAAATCATAATATTAATGATATGTTTCCCCTCCAAAGTTTCTACTCTGGAAATATAATAAAATTTTGAAAAGAATAATTGTGCTACCATAAGTGATAAACACTCATTTGAGAATCAATTAGCAAACCAAGATGCACAAGTGACACAATAAAAGCACTGTTCATCTGCCCAGGGAGGTTGTGGAGTCTCTTTCCTTGGAGGAGTTCAAGACCTGCCTGGAAACTTTCCTATGTGTCCTGATCTAGATGGACCTGCTTTGGCAGTGGGATTGGACTAGATGATCTCTAAAAGGCCCTTCCAACCCCAACCATTCTATGATTTCTTGATTCTGTGACTCTATGGTTCTATGATCATTTACATATTGAATTCCTCATTGGTGATAATGGGAATTTTGTCCTGATTGAGGAATTTAGGAATATAGCACCATTCACATGACAGAGAGAGTCAAATGTCCAAGATACATAGATAACTGATGTAATACAAAGGCACGTGCTATTCTGCTTTTTTTTTTTTTTTAATATACCCAATGGAAGTGACAGTGACATGACAGCACTGTTTATTATAACAGAGGTCTGGAAGACCATTCAAAACCTGTCAGTACTGGATGCAGATCTGTTCCAAAGAATATAAACTCCTAGAGTATTCATAATTTATGAGAGTAACAGAAAATACATATTTATCTCAAAAATCTGATCTACTTTAAGCTGATTTACTATAATAAACAGTAACTGAGAAAATTCAGGACTTTCTGTTGTGCATAACCAACTGGTTTATAGTACCATGTTGAGGTTTAATTCCAGCTGACAATAAGGTAAAACAAAAAGTGAAATTCTTGAATTGTGATAAAAACAATTTAATAGGAAGGGAAAAGGAAGGGCAAATAACAATAACAATAATAATAGAATATACAAACCAAATGATGCACAGCACAATTGCTCATTACCTGCTGACTGATGCCCAGCCAGTCCGCAAGCCACAGTGTACCCCAGACAACTCCCCTCAGTTTATATACTGTGCATAATGTCATATGGGATGGAATATCCTTTTGTCTTGTTTGGATCAGCTGTCTTTACTGTGTCCCCTCCCAGCATCTTGTGCCCTCCCAGACACTGCTGGCAGGACAGGGTGAGAAGCTGAAAAGGCCTTGACTTACTATAAACACTGCTTAGGAACAATGAAAACCTTACTGTGTTATCAACATTGTTCTCATCCTAAATCCATAATATAGCACTATACCATCACCATGGAAGGACATTAACTTTATTCTGGCTGAAACCAGGACATAGCAGTAGACTGGATTAAGCAATATGTCATGAGTCTGCTCTCAGGAGACCAGCTTCCCACTGTTCTTATTATTGTGCCAACACAGTGGTCAGTTGAAAGGATCTTTAGAGAGAATCTGAGCTCTTTGAAAAGTCACTAATTACAGAGGAAGCAATTGCAATAGCTTAAGTTGCATACTTTTGAAATTGCTCAGTTAACAGAATTGTCATCACAACTAAGTGAAGCATTTTTAACTTTGATCTTTTGGTCTTACTACTGAAGCAGTCTTTGTCTTAAGCTTGTGGTGCTTCTGGTACACAGAAATGTCCACTCAAATTAATTATATCAACATTTGTTGTGATACTAGCAATTAGAGTTGAGAAAACAAAAGCAAAAAAAAAAAAGTCTACACATATTAAAACTTTCAAATTAATATTTTGTCTATATTTATTTTCACTTATACTTTTCAGATTTTTCAAATGATCATTTGATTGCTGGTGGAAGTTAGTAAAAAGTAGAATATGGAATTACAAAACACAAATGATGAAGCAATTCTCCAAATAAGACTGAAAATATGTTTAAGCTACGGTTGATCTGTTTCAGGTTTTTTTAGAAAGTATATCCACTAAAAGGGATAGTTCCACCCTTTCCTGATCTCATGCAATTTCTTGTTCCAACCCATGAGATCCCACCCATTTTCATTGTGATGGGGTTTTTTGAACTGACACCAGTTTCCAGTTAGTTTTGATTGCAGCTACATAAATGCTTGCTGCAGCCCAAGGGACACATGGTGTCATGAATCTGAGCAGGCTGGTGGTAAGGAAAGGATGGGACAACTCTTTTCAGTTGCCGCACTGTGTCTTGCCATCTTAAACAAATCACAGAACTGGACTGTTAGATATGTTTCCCTCAGGACATAGACATGCTGTGGGATGAGAAAATCCAGCCTCTTGGTGCTTAAATGGTCTGGAAGAGTGCACATATTTTCTGCTGGACTGAGACCAGTGTTGTCAGACCAAAGTAGTATACTGTATTTAGTCCAGTTGAATTATGCTAGCTGAAACACATGAAATAAATACTCTCTTGCTTTTTGACTGAATCACTTGTTAGAGATGAACCAGGCTGCCATATGCAGAATTTTGATTGTATTAAAGAACATGTTTTGAGGTCTTATAGGGTAAAATAATACGAAGTTAGGTTAGTATATGCACGTTAAGTTCATATTGGCTTTACTACACAAAATGCTAATTCAGAATATTTAGGAGTAGATTTGTGTGGACAAAATATGTTCTCTGATAAAAACTCCTTCTAATCTAAGATTTGAAGATGTGGAGATGTGAAGATGTGTGTTTCTGTTTAGAATTAAGTATCTAAATTATGATATGTAAACCTTACATAGTCACAGTCTTTCAATAAATATAATGCCTTGGCTATCCACATAATTGCAAATTAATCCTTACACATATCTCAGATTTTTTTAGTAGGTAATTATTTATATGTGGCATATCATGGAAAAATGTGTAGTGGCAACAAGTTATATTTTAGATGATAACTAAATAACTTCAGTACTGATCTAATTTATGGTGCTCTTGATTTTGACTGCAGATAAATGCAAGTTACTCCTGCATGCCTCTTCTTCTACTGCTAATTTTGGTATGCTGTGCTTGTAGACTCCTCAGTACAGATGCTATTTTACCACTGTGTGTACATAACAGTTGGCAAAATGCAGTCTGGCTTTTAGCTGGGGAATCTAGACATGAATAAATAATGCTAATGCTATATAGTTGCCTGTCTACGTTGTTTTCTATGAGTTGAAGAATAATAACAGCTCATCAGGAGTCTCATAGCTTTTTTGTGAAACACAAGGTGGGCATGCAAGTAGGATACGTAGAGACCAGGAATAGGTGGCTGCAGCTGTATGTTGGACATGCACAAGAATTGCTCAGGATCATCATGAAGGATCTGTTCTATTATATACTAGTTTACTAACTTACTAGATAGTGAGCAATATACATGTATGGGTGAGAGAGACATTTTTACCTGAAAATCACAGTTTCAGCATTAACCAGCTGACTGCAGGAAATCCTTCAGTGAACTGGGTTTAAAATTGAAAGAAGTCTATGGGAAGAAGAACGAAAAGTTAGTACAGTTATAAAACCACTTTTTTCTCATTTAGCAGAAGGAGCTGCTCTGCATAAGTAATGTACAAAACAGAAATAGAAGTAGCTTCCTGGACTAAAATAAGGCATCATTATGGAAACAAAAACAAAAAAATGACAACAGCATAAATATTCATAAATGTGTAATAGTTCCCATTTTTTCAGAGAAAACTTACATTTTCTGTAAAAGTGTGTGCTTTATCTGCTTTCAAAACTTTTCACTACAGAAATCTTGATTAATTATTTCCAGGGAAGAATATAATTGCCTTTTCTGTTTCATTACAAAGCCTATAATTTATTTTAAAATAATTTATGTGTTTGAAAGAATACTTTTTATTTCCAAGACTTCTTCCCACAGCAGAACTGGAAAGAAAGTTAACAGGCATAAAAATCAGAGGTAGAAAAGCAGTTTTTGTTCCCTGTCACTGAACTGACTGGTCTGCACAGCAGTGTATCAGACTTTCTGCAGAACGCTCTTAAGTTACTGGGAGTGGCATAAAGGTATTAGTGAAGTTCCTAAAAGTTTCTCAAGTTCCTAAAATACCCACACAACTATAGGTTTGTCTTTCCCTATTTCTTTTCTGGATATTCTGTATATTCCCTTTGTTAATTTTATTCTATAAACTCTAAATAATATATATTCCACCCAGTATGCTCAGACTGCTGTTATGTCGCTATTACACTATTTCTGAGCCAGACTAAATATCCAAAATCTTTCTAGGTAAATTAACCCTTAATCATATTGCTCTTTTCTGAACAATCTCTGCTTTGAAAAAATCTTGCTAGTAACAAGAATGTAGAAACTGAATAAGTTGTTTGTTTCTCTTCTCACTATATCTACACAGAAAGGAATTCTGTGCTTTCTCTGCCTCTGTACTGTGTACATGCATAAGTAAATCTTAGAATACCATTTCTAGTGGTCTATAGCTCCAACTGCTATAAACCATAAATAACTAAGCAATCCTTTCATGGTGAACCAGCATTTAACCTTCTCAGATCTTCAGTAATAAAGAAGTGGAAAAAAGCCCCATGCAACATGTTTTAACAAGTCATTTTTTTTCATAAGTTATTCTTTCAATCAGATGGTGTATGACCTTTGCCTGTGTTGCTGCTGATAATTTTTGATCCAATGGCATCCACAATGTGCCTATGATTTTAAAATGCTGAAATAGAAGTAGGAGCTGTCTGAGTCAGTGACTGGGTAATAAAAAATTTGTTAATCAATCTCATGTTTCCGATCAAATTTGGTGAAGTGCAGGTTCAGCCTGACCATTTTATTTGGAAGTAGTGGCAAGAGATAAAGCTACTGTGCATTCTGACTTGCTGTCAAAGAAAGTGTGGCAAAGCTCAGCAAAACCACACAATAAAATAATCCTTCATGCTCACTATAAGGAATAACCATTACAGCTCAAAAAATTTGAAGACACTCAAGTGCTTAGACTTTTTCATATAGTGTAAGCGAAAAACGTAGTTGTCCTCTTCAACTGGAAAACTGAGGTCTCTTGGCAAGGTACTCGCACTATATCACTTTATGGT
Organism: Urocolius indicus; assembly: GCA_013401255.1. Lineage (NCBI taxonomy): Eukaryota > Metazoa > Chordata > Aves > Coliiformes > Coliidae > Urocolius > Urocolius indicus. Next base: position 2,642 of record WBNH01011104.1, on the reverse strand, counting down.
GATGGCTGCTGAAGAGAGCATTTTTTTCCTGATGACTTCCCAAGTACAAGCAGTAACATACTCAATGCAGATTTATTTGATGTACTGCAGTACCTCACAAATGTCTCCTTGTAGTGATTTAAATATTCAGCACTGAAACTATTTTCTCAATTCTGAACTCTAATATGAAACCTGACCTCCTTTGAAACCATGCAAATCCTAATGTTCATCAATAATGAAAAGCAGATAAGCTATTTTAATTGGAGGACACACAGTAATATATTTTAAATTTATATGTTTCTTGAGAATATAGGTATCCATTTCAGAATGTGACATTATCTTTTGTTGCATCTCAGTTAAGTGGATATTGAATTTATGGTGATAAAATGTTACACTGGTTCTCTGGCACTAGTATTTTCTAATATAATTGAAATCTGAATTGTGTATAGCATGAAGTCTAGATATCATTGCAGATAATTGCAGCAATCTTACACATTTGTCATAAAATAAATATGCCAAAATAGCCTTAGATGACTTCGAGTGATGCATAGTTGACATTATTATACGGTTTCTTGAAGTGTTACAGCAGACTAATTCTTTCATGTGAGCAATACAGATAGTAAAGGTCAAGAAATGAAGATGACAACAACAAATCTGACTTTCAGCACTGTAAAGTGAAAGCCATTAATGATAATGTATATTATTACAGCCAAGACATAATGTAGGGCTTGAATCTCTGCAACGTAATTTATTTGATTTATTTCAATTTAGTCTTATTTTATTTGTGCACTTAGGAATGAGGATTGGTTATATAACAGGGAAGCAGGGGGATATATCATTCCCTACTCTGTCTAAAAAGCAGCTTATTTTTTTTTCCTATGATCTGAATTGCTTTGTAAAACAACAAAGATTTGTTTGTTTGTTTGTTTTTTCTGTTTTCAGTAGAGCTCAGATAAACTTATTATGATACAAAACACCTTATGGCCTGTGTATTGGAAGTCATAAATATAAAAGGAATTGACGTTTTCTCAGAAATAGTTGAGACTGTTTTATAGCAGCTGCATTTTGAGTAAAGTCACTAGACATATTTTTATCTGAAGAATGAAGCTAGAGGCTGAAATTTCAGAGATTTTTTTCCACCATTTTTTTTTTTAAAAGTAACTGGTCTATTCTGAAGGTTAGTGTTATCCTTGGAAGAAATTGTACTAATAGTGCATCTTAAGGGCCCTGGCACACACCTCTGCATATTCTCCTTGGGGAGGCTTCAGGAGGCACAGCATCTCGCAAACTTAACCTTAACTTCCTGACACAGGTTGCCAGTGGAGTAGCAATGGTGGCAGGATAGGTGTGTCAGCCAGCCATGACTAAGTTTTCTATCTGGCATTTTGAAGTAAACCTGCATAACTTAGAATCATAGAATCATTATGGTTTGAAAAGCCTTTTGAAATCATCAAGTCCAACCACTAACCCAACACTGCCAAGCCCATCACTAAACTAAACCATGTCCCTCAGTACTTCATGTTTTTTTACTAACTCTAGAGAGAGATATTCACCACCTCCCTAGGCAGCCTGTTCCAATGCTTAATAACCCTCTTGGTGAAAAAGTTCTTCCCAATGTCCAATCTAAACCTCCTCTATAGTGTGTTCTATCATTCCTATTCCATTTCCTCATGTTCTATCATTCGCCACTGGAGAGAGAAGAATGGCCCCCACCTTACTATCTCCTTTCAGATAGTGGTAGAGAGTGATCATGTCTTCTCTCAGCCTCTGCTTCTTTAGGTTAAACATCCTCAGCTGCCTCAGCCACTTCTCATAAAATTTGTTCTCTAGATCCTCCACCAGCTTTGTTGCCCATCTCTGGACATGCCCCAGCACCTCAAGGTTCTTGTAGAGAGGGGCCCAGAACTGGACACAGTATTCAAGGTACAGCCTCACCAGTGCTGAGTACAGGAGGACAATCACCTCCTTGGCCCTGCTGGTCACACTATTTCTGATACAAGCCAGGATGCCATTGGCCTTCTTGTCCACCTGGGCACACTGCTGGCTCATGTTCAGATGGCTGTCTATTAACATCCTCAGGTCCTTTTCTGCCAGACAACTTTCCAGCCACTCTGCCCCAAGGCTGTATCGTAGCATGGGGTTGTTGTGGCCCATGTCCAGCACCCAACATTTGGTCTTGTTGAATCTCGCCCAATTAGCCACAGCCCATCTATCCAGCCTGTCCAGGGCCCTCTGAAGGGTCTTCCTACTCTCAAGCAGATCTACACACCTGCCCAGCTTGGTGTCATCTGTGAATTTACTTAGGCTGCACTCAATCCCTCCATCTGGATCATTCATAAAGATGTTAAACAGAACAGGCCCCAGCACTGAGTCCTGGCGAACACCACTGGTGACCAGCTGCCAACTGGATTTAACTCCATTCACTATGAATCTTTGGGCCTGGCCATCTGGACGATTTTCCACCCATCTCAGAGTAGGTCCATCCAAGCCATGGGCAGTGAGTTTCTCCAGGAGGATGGTGTGGGAGACTGTGTTGAAGGTCTTACTAAAGTTCAGGAGGACCACATCCACAGCCTTTCCCTCATCTACTAAGTGGGTCATCTTGTCATAGAAGGAGATGAGATTGGTCAAACAGGACAAGCCCTTCATAAAGCCATGTTGGC
>WBNH01011103.1:15141-124865 GCA_013401255.1 Urocolius indicus | reverse complement strand
AGATCATTAATGAAGGTGTTAAATAAAACCATATTTGGCATCTATCCCTATATCTCACTAGGAACTTCCTTCTAGCTCAATAAATTCTTTTGTGCTAGTATCCTTTTCTTCATTGTTTCAACCATTTTAAATTCTACTTACCACTCACGTTATTTTTCATTTCAAACTCTGGTTTTGATGTAAAAAATAAAGCCAAAGCACAGAAACCATGTTCAAAGACCACGTTACTCATCCTTTCAGTTGTGTAGATAAACATCAGCCCTTGATCCTGTGAAAGCTGATGGGGCAACATCTGTCTGAAACCTCTCCTTAAAATGTGTGAAGTACATTGTTGATCTCAATGACTAACTCCAGGACCCAGGGTGACTCTTTTTCCTTAGTTTCTTACTTAGCTATTAATCTCTTCACTGTTTGTCCGAACTTCCCAGAAGTTACAAGTTGTCATCTCAAGATGGGCAGTTCCTTACAGTTCCGAACTCTGAACCATCTCATTCATACTCATCAGAGCTCTTCCAGATATTGGACAAATTCATCAGCAATACTCAGAGACAAGTCTTCCGTCCTGAAACTCTGAGGAAAATAATCTGACACTGAGCATCATGATCTTCAGTCTTATGTAAACTATTTCAGTCTATCTCTTTCTTAGCTACCTCAGGATGAGTTCCTGAGATGCTGGTGCACATGCCATCCCTCTCCCAAGTCCTGTTCTTTGTAAAAGTCTCGTCCCCTGTTTTCCCAAACAGACTTATCAACTGTTCACATTTGTAGTCTTATAAAACCTTTCATGACTACACATCTTGCTTTTTTATTTTATTTAGTCCAGCTGTTTCAGGATCTTACCATCATCTGCCTCTTTTTGCTGTGGTGTGCACCCTTCGTTTTTAACTCATCCTCTGCAGAGGCCTGTTTTCTGGCAGTGATGTATCAGGACAATAAAACTGCATTTTTAGAGCTTCACTTTATGAAGATGTGGTCATGTCATCGATGAGTGGCTGCACAGAGAGGTTCAAACATGAGCGTGCTTGTTTTTGGGGATGTTTCTCCTGGCAGATATGATATGAAAAATCCTGGCTTTTTGTTTATAGGTTGTTGCTTATCTCTCTAGGTTGCTTTGGGGACCTTGATACTAAAGGTTTTACATCATACAATATCATCACAGTCTGAAGAAGTTGCAGTTCTTTTTTAAGGCATATAGGAACAAAAAGAAGAAAAGTAGGAGGATTTTATTTGGTGAAGAAAATGGGAAATTAAAATGTTATTCCATCAGGTTTTGTGGGGCATTCAGATTATTTATTCTGAAATATTTGGCTGTTTTAGATTCTGTTTGGGGTTGGCAGGGGGGATGACAGGTGTGTTAATGGAAGAAACATTTTAGAAAGAAAGTTATCTCACTGTTATTTCATACTTATTTCTATTTTTGTGACATGATCTTACGTTAAGACTGCACAAGTGTATTGTGTTACTGCTAATTTAAATATTAATTATAGTGGAAAGTATATGTGTATGGGTTTTGCGTGGAATAGTAGAGATTTTATAAGACTTTAAGACCTGGTTTAGTGGATCAACCAGGGGAACTGCAAGTTAATAATATATTAAGCATTGAAAATCCAGGTGGAGTAAAACGAATCCAAACATACTCTGGTGAAGGGAACTCTAAAACTGTGGTGCAGAAGCAGATGGAATTTGCATTTTATCCTAGAACTTTCCTTTCTTTAATCTAGCGGAGATGTGTTACATAGCTCTTTCAGTATATTAGTGAAGTATTTTAATATTAATAATAGCATGAATACCAGTGTTTAAATGTAAAAATAATCCTATTTAAGAGCTTTGCTTGAATGTGATATGAAGTAAAAATACGTAAGTAGATTTTGCACGTATATTCATTGAGAAAACTCTGCTTTTAATGCCACAGAACTGAACTGAGATTTTAATGTAAAATGTCAAAATGCAGGAGTAAAATTTTCTCATAAGTACATGAAAAATAAGTAGTTTAATTAGTTTTTCTGTCTTTTCCATTTTCCAAGGAAATTGAATGCAATAGTGAATCCCAGCATCAGGATACAAAGTGCATAAGGTTTTTACAAGCTTGATTAAGCCAAGGCATTTTATTTGCTTGTCAATATCTGGATTATGTTTTGTCTTGGGGTGGCTCTAGCCGTCTGACAGGAGTATTATACCTTTATGCTATGAAGTTAGGAGCAGCCAGTGATCTTTAAAAGCTGAGTTTCTTCAGAGGAAAAGTTTTTATAGGCTTTCTTGCTTGTTCCTTCATCCTTCTCTGTTCTCTCCCCATCTCTTTCCCAGAACAGATGGGGAATAATGCTTAGGAAATTATTTCCCACAAGTCTCTGTGGGAAGACTTGTCATTTTAGCAATTTTTATGTAGTTACTAAGTAGTTGGTGAGCCTGTGTAGTCCTTTGGTCATGAATATTGCTTTGTGCACCTTACCAAGTTTTAATTCCAGTGTTAGTTATATGTCAGCTGCTTTGCTTACGAACTTTAGTCTAAAATAGTCGAGAGTACAAAAAGATATAAGTACAATATCCTTTGACAGAAAAAATTTCAATCCACAGAGTGATGATTGTGGTGTGAGGTCCCAATTATTGTAGTTCTTTTCAACTATAAACTTTGTCTTTTTTTCTACATCACCAAGTACTTTACTGGACAGGTATTGTAAAAAAAATAGTAAAATATCAAAATAACAACACAAAACCCCAGCCAGCAACCCCCTCACTCCCTACCCCAGTGGGCACGTAACTTCCAGCATTTTACAAGGTGTTAATGTGCAGAGATTATATTTTCTCAGCCTTAAAAAAAAAGCATTGTTAATTTAACCCTCAGTAATCTTATATCACTTCTCCGCTGTAGCTGTCTACAGCCCCAGCAGATTTTTTTAAAAACAGCTGTTGAAAATAACCTAGTTTAAAGAGTTCACGGCTGAACGTGAGGGATTCATCATTATATATTTACTGTCTGAGGCTGATATAGCTGTAAGGTTTTTCAGATGCCATTGATCTATTGCGCATGTTCCCTCCCCGGGTTGCAGGACGTGCTTCTATTTGCATAAGGCCCTGGGCAAGGTTCTTTCTTGCATTGATTGGCCTGTCCAAGGGAGCCTGATGTGCCTCCTGCATTGATCACCCTGTCTTTTCTTGGAAGGCAGTGTTACACTGAGTTCATCTCAAACATTCTAGGGAGAAGGGAAAACTTTACTGCAGATGTCTCAATTTTATTCAGATGTTCCTTTGAGTATAGACCTTTTTTTTTTCGTTTTCCAGAATAAGTTTGGTTTGTTTTTTGTTTTTTTTTTTTAAATTTGGATGTGTTTCTGCAGTTAGAATGCAGTATAGACCACAGTGTACTGAAAAGCTACATGAAATTAAATTGCCATTATGTACACCACTTACTTCATTTGAGGTTTTGGTTTTTTTTTAAAGAAAACAATGCCTATAGCTTCCAGCAAAAATCAAAACTACTCTCTCTTCAAAGAAATTGCAATTATATGCAGAGAATCGTAAGACCCTGTGTGCTGGTATCTTTGCTTAGATTAATATTATCACCTTGTAACTTGTGTGATTTGTACTAAATTTCTTGAGTACAAATCAAATAGCTTAGCAGAATTCAGTATGATTCAAAAACACTTAAAAATACCATCTTTGGAATAAAGCTTTCTGGAGCTATGCTTCAAAATGAATCACACAGATAATTTAGTGAGCAGACGATTGATCAGCTCCATGTTGATCAGAGAAAACAAGTATTTCCTTACAATGCCCTTGTTGTTATCAATGTGGTATGTCAGGGTCTGGCTTTTGAAACCCAGGTTTGGCCACTGGGTTCTTGGATCACTCTTACAGGGAATGGAGCTTTTCAACATCTGCAGTAACAAGCCATATTCAAGAGCTGTGAAATCCACTAGTGCAATTGCTGAGTATCACCTATTTGCCTACGTGCCTAATTATGGGAAAGGTGCCTGTTATTATTGTCCACCAAACCTCTTTCAGTGACCAGAAAATTATCTGAGACACGGACTTCCCAGTAGGTGAACTGTGATTGTATGCAAAGGATAGCTTATCTCTGTTGAATAAGCTGGCATGTGAACTTTACCAAGAGCATGATAGTGCTGTATGTTGGTGAAGAATAAAATGTTATTGAGGCATTTCTGTCCTACAGAGCACTGAACATCAAAGAGACATTCCTTTGCCATTTAAGAAAAAAAAAAAAAAAAAGAAGAATTACTGTGGATCTTTTTGTAGGTGCTGTAGAATTTTCTTTGGAGGAGATCAGTGTTGGGAGACACACAGCTGAGATCATGTTACCACTATTACATAAATTACGGGGGGGTTATCACTTGGATTTTAGTTTCATGTCTTTCACAGAAGCAGTAATGTATTGCATTGTATTGCAATACTTTGGCTTAGGGAACATATTCCTTTGGTCATTCAGTAAAACAAAACTCAGATAAGTATAATTCAGGTAGCGTATATGAAATTTCATCTTCATTATCATGCAAATGCAGCAAGAATGTAACATTTCCCAAGATGTCGTTTGACTATTAGGATCTTTAGAAAATGGCCTCTCAAAGCCACAAAGCTAATATTCCAGAAGAAAGCTATATAATACCAAAAAATTGTCTGTCCTTATTCTAAATGAATAACAAATGTAACAGGACAGGCCATTATTAAAATAGCAAAAGAATGTGTTGACCTATTGGTACAGAGGATCTTTTCTTATTTTTGCATCAATGATGAATTTTGAGCTTTCTGTGGCATAGAAGATGAACATGCAAGTACAGATTTCAAAAATCTGCAGGGGAAAAAAAAGTTGGATAGTAACTGGAAATCTTTTTTGTTGTAATATATAAATGAAATTGGTGGATATTTATACCGATAACTGTTTTCTTATACCTAATGATATCCTGTGCGAGTGTTATATATATTGTGTGTCTGCACTGTGCACAGATTGTGCATCTGCAACACTTTTCACTTATTTTAAGCTGTCTTTTACTGATATTCGAGTCAATGAACATAGGAGATGGGCATGGACTTGAATATGAGCTAATCTTCTAAATGGAGAGTGGAACTTGCTTTTAATTCTGAAATAAGAGTCTGAGCATCTCGTAGCAGCCCATTATCTGTGTTATTCAGTTGAAGAAAAAAGCTGGACTTGCTTATGTGCATGAACTGTGCAGGGCAACAAGACCTGAAAATATTTCCTGGTAGCAAAAGAGATCTTTTCCAAGCAGCCCCAGTTTTTAAAAAGAAGTTAGTATGCAATTGTTTATAAGCAATTACAATAAGGAGAAGAGATCTTACTTCAGGTAGAAATACCCTCTGGAAAGAATCTATAGCATGCACAGCATTATGCTGCTAAACAAAGCAGATGCCTTAGGAAAATGTGATGAAGATGTATATAGATGCTTCCAGATTTTTCAGTACCCTCTGTGGATGTTGTATTGTGAGATTTCTCTCGGCAGGTATTTACAGTCCAAATTGATGCTCTAGGTGTGTTGAAATGAGTATTTTGGATGGATTTTAATAATTACTTGATGGATGGTCCTCAGGAATATAAGCAAGTCCTTTTACTGATAAGGTCTGAGTAAAATAGAGCAGCACAATGCAAAAACCCGTGTTTTTACGTTTTCCTGTGAAAAGTGTAATTTCTGTGGCCAAAAGTTATATTTTTCAGACATTGGGCTGACGTTTTCCAAATAAGTATATAAAGAATGAAGTTCCAAACTCTATGAGGATTTTTCTTTTTAGTTGGTAAAACTGTAGTATTTAGAGAATCAAAAAATCACCGAGGATGTCTGAAGTGTCTGTCTCTCCCATGCCACTGAGACATTTTCATTTTACAAGCATGTTACTGAAGATAAGAAGTGATTCTGTGCTGTTTTGGTGGGGAGATCTTTTCAAAGTCCAAGTGCTGCTAATGTGATAGATATTATGCAGCAATTAAAATTGTTTTCTGCTGCTTCATTCCCACCTAAACATTTTTACTCTCCATGCACCGTATGTACATGGTGTCTGCCCTTCACTCAAAACCTTTTGATGATCTCCCTGGCAAACTTCCATCACATGCAAGATACTCGTGCATTTTTTAAAAGACATTAAAGTTTATTTATGCTAATTGTTTTATTTGAGGTAAAATGCTGTGTTTAAATGACAAAGACTTGATCAAGAACTCCTCGATACTTGTGATCTAGTGCAGTAGCCAGAGGAGGGAATTGATAGAGCCTTCCTGCCTCTCTGCAGAAATGCTGGTTTTCTGTCATGTTTGTATTTTTAGGATATGCTGCACTGGGTGCAGTACGGGCTGCTTAACACCAGTTTTCGTGGGGTCACCGTTTGAGTCCAGTTTTGTTGTCAAAAGGGTAATGGGTGATGGGGTTCGTAAGAACAGTGTGTAATAAAGACAAAACAATCAGAATCGTCCTGCTCTGCTTCCCACCGCCTTTCTTCCTCCAGAAGAAAAAAAAAAAAAAAAGGAAAAAAAAAAAAAAAGGGCATTTTTCCTGTTTAAGTACAGGCTAAATCCTTATTTGACTGGACAACACTGATTTTTACAACATGGCATAAAAAAAAATAATGACGTGAGTTATTACTTGCACTGCTTGGATTGCACTTCTTTTGTATATACTTGACACATTTTTATATTTTGCAGCATTCTGCTGAGTACAATCTAAGTGAAGTTTTTTACTCTAATTGTGAAGCAAGTGCTATAGAAGAAAAAAAGACATTTGAAATTTCAATGTCACTATATTTGGTAGATTCACATGAATCTATCTAAAGGGATAGCAAGTCTATAATTTGTAATTGCAGAGAATTAAAGTTGTATAATGTGCATTCCTCGAGATACCTTATTTTGAAAGGAAAGATCTTTCTGCCTTCTGCTGCTGCTTCTCCTTCGTACATACCAAAGTAACTTTTCGCAGTTTAAACAAGTGTTTCTAAATCAGGTAGTTCAGGAGATGCATCCTATAGGAAGAGGCCCCCGTCTGCCTTTGGTAAGCCAAATGCATGCAGGCATATGCCACAGCGCACTGTTCTCTGCGTCTCCCCACCCGTACACATCTCCACACACGGTTACATTTAGTATGTATTACTGCTATAAAAGTTGTTAATAACTTTTAGCAGAGTAATCTCTATGGCATCAAAGCCCTATTGATGCTGATAATGCAGGCGGTGTGCTTCAGTCCTTCCCCATTTCCCCCTGACCTCTCACACATTGACACACTCCCCTTCAATCACTCCTCTTCCACCCAGCCGTATCCCAACTGAAACTTTCCAGCCTGTCAGCAGCAGTTGCTCGATGCGTGCCCTTGCATGGCCACCTGCCTCCTTTTCCTTTTTTCTGCCAAGCCAGCACACCCCAACTGCACTCTCAAAGCAACAGAAGGGCCCAGGTCCCAAAAAAAAGCCTCCATTTCAATTTTAACTCTCTTTTGCCATGCAGAGATAATGAGTGATGCTGAGGAGACATGAGTCTTCAGGTTCCTCTTTTCTTTTGCTGGTGTCATTCACATTGCACACATGCCCGCACAGGGCTGCACCTGGTGCGTTTGACTCCCTGTCTTCAAGTGAGCAGTGCACGGCCTTAACTTGGGGTAAATAATAACTGCTTTCCTCTGCAAAATTAACTTTTGTCAGCCAGCCTAAAGGGTAAACCCATGTCACGTTTTATACAGTAGGTTAACATCTTCGGGTACAAGGGATCAAGCAGTGACTACAGCAAGCAACCTCGTCTTTCTTTCCTTAAAATAGCCATTTAGCATCTTTATGTTTGAAAGGGGCAAAAAATAAAAACTTTCCTGGCAATTGATATCTGGGCTTTCACCTCCTGCCTCCCAAACTGTTTTGTGCCAAGGTGAACCATGCCAGAGTTTAAGATGGGTTCCCCACCGGCAGGATCGTTAGGTCTCCTAAAAATATATATGTTGATAATAGCCATAGCTGCAGCACCTGCAGTGAAATGCAGCTGAATTATTTCAGTTGCTCCTGCCAACTTTTTCAGAATGCTGAATTACTGCTAAAATCTAATGACAAAAACTTCCAAATCCTTTTTTTTTTTTTTTTTTTTTTTTTTAATGACTACACTCTGGTATTAAGCCTAAATGTGTGTATGCCATTTAGAGATTTTACTGAATGTTATGCAATTAAAGTTTTGTCGGCAATTGTACCCTCATAGTTATTGTAAAGTGTCTAAATACATATCTACTGTCATTCTGAGCGGTGCGTTTCCAGCCATTTGTCTCTTAAACTAATGCATATTTGCTGCCTTCGCTTTAAACAGGAATCAATTTATAATGCACATCGTAATCTTTTTGTAAAAGCCTAATTATGTACATTGCTTTTTAAAATGCAGGAATAGGAATAAATGTCTATTAATGCTTTACACAGAAAAACAGAATACAAACATCTTGTAATCTGAATATATTTATAAATAGTCGCACTTTTATGCAAATGAAATTGGGCAGCGCTGTCAGGCTTAGACTTTTTTTTTTTTATTTTTTTTTCCACACTTTTATAGGAACAGCTTATTTGACATCTCATGTATGTCTTTATACAAATGTTCAAGGCTTTTTACTACACACCTGTAACTGGAGCCATCTTGTATCGTTCTTTTGTACATTTTGTCTTTGTTTCCTTATTTTATTGCCTGTACTCCACGGAAGATGTGAATGCTAATGAACACATGACGTATACCATCATTCACAAGATGAACAGATAGCTTTCTCACTTTGTCAAATGTTTATGCAGTAAAATGAAAAAAAAAAAATTAAACAAACCTAGTGCGGCTCTGTTGTGTCTTCAGATTAAATAAAACAGGTAGTGAAGTTCTGTAGAATTTTTTTTACCACTTCAGGGAAATTTTTGAGAATGCCAAGGAGCTTATTTTTATATCCAAATAATAAAGTTTGAGGTAATTTGCTAAAAGTCATAGAAGTTATATTACAAAATTGTTGATACTGGACCGTAATAAAGTCTAAATAGTGTTAACCTCCAATTAACAAAGAAAAGGGAGGAAGGTGTCAAAACAGTCGTTACAGGTTTAATTATAATTTCTGATTGATTCAAAACCTTCTGACTGTGCTCTGGCCGCTCCAATTTAGCCATTCAGCCCGCACTGCCCGCATTGTGCGTTTGGCAGTTCCTATTAGACATCTTTGCAGCGAGTGATCCCGCCGGGCTTTCCAGCTCCCGCTTTCGCATTCGGCCTGCTGCTCCACACCGAAATCTCTTTTTCCCGAGCTGCCCACAACATTCGAGACGTGTCGCCCGCGCGTGCGCCCGTGTGCGCGGGACGTGGAGGGTACAATCGCCGTGTCATACACCGGGATGCTCCGCGATGGCTGCGTGACGCGACGCGACACAGCGCGACGCGCGCACACAGTGACACGCTGCCCAGCGCCCACCCGCGGTGCCGCCCCCGCTCCCACGCGTGCCCCGGGTGGGATGCACCCGAGTTCGCGGCCGGTCCCTGCGGTGCTGGGGGGAACGGAGTGGGCGCGGGGGAAGCCGGAGAGGCGGGATTGGTTCCCGGCAGCCAGTGACACTAGAGGGCACTGCTTGTCCTCGGTTGTGGTTTCCTTCTGGGACAGCGAGCAGAACTCTGCTGAATTCCCTAATCTTACTTTAATTAAGAGTTGAATTCCTATTAAGAAAAGCGAGCTTGATTCCTGCGTCGTCGTATTAGCCTTGTATTACTATAATGCGTGGAGTCGTCGATGCTCACAAACAAATGCAGCATCAAACATCCTGTACAGTAACATTTTTTTCTTTAAACAACAACAAAAAACCCTCAAAATGTCACTCTTGGCAAAACCAGAAGGCTACATTTGCCCAGCGATGGGGTTTAGATCCCTTGCCAGCTGTGCTTCCAGCCAGCAAGTGTGATGCACAGCGTTAAAATTGTGTGGTGGAGAGTGCAGAGGACTTAGGATGATTTATTTCAGCAAAGGTCAAAAGAAAAGACAAGCGGAGGACAAGGACAGGAAGTTTAAAGAGCACATCTTTGGCATATGTAAAATGTGTCTCATTAACGTTACATTTTCTAAATTTTTCTCAATTACAGAGGACTAAATCACCTGAGTTGCTATACATTCCAAGTTCTTCCATTCACAAGCTGTTTCAGTGGTGCTATTTTGGATGGGATTTACAAAAGAGGTTGAATAGTTGGGTCAGTCACATTAACAAAAGGAGGCATCATGTCACAAACACGAGAAAATTAATAACAATATTAGGCTTGTTATCAAAATACCAGCATACAATCTCTAGGTGAAGACACCAGACATTGCCATCGGCTCCTCCATGTCTTCCACAGTTCAGCAAAGCACAGTGACAAGTGCTGCATGCTGGACAGGTTGGACGTTCTTTTTTGTAAGAAATTCCAGCACTCAAGTAGGAGATTAAGTCCTGTGGTTTTAAGTACAGTTCATTGCTTAAGCTGCCATTTGGGATCAGGCCCTGTATCAGATCTAGTAATCTGGTTTGGTTCGGTTTTTTGGTGTACCTCACTGGTGTTCAGTCAGAATATGTCTTTCTGGTGAGCTGTTGCTGACCTTCAATGAGTGTGTAAATTTTCTCACACCAAGTACTTAACAAACATATGTAGTTAACAGCTGGTTTGCCTGATCCCCGCAAATGACCTGCTAGTCAAGGTGGACAGAGTTCAGTGTAGCTAAAGGCTTTTCCATATATTAAGTTGTAATTTTAAGCTGCTTGAAACTTGATGATTTTCTTACATAGGAAAAGTAATTTTTTATAAACTTCTAAATTAGATGTCCTAGACAGAACTCAGAGCCATTAAAAGGCAGGCAGTGTAACAATGGGTTGTATTTTATGCAGAGTGAATTGAAAGTATTTGATTTTCATCCAGCATAGTCACTTGCAAATGTTAAAATTATCTTGAGCCATTAGGGTTCTTTGCAATATATTTTTAAACAGAGCAGTGAGTATATAAATTTCTCAAGGATCCTTCTGGAAGTTGCTGCGTATCTCCAGAGGATAGCATAGTGTTTATTATAAATACCTAAGACTTTCTAATAATTTCTGTGTAATTACATAGTAGTCTTGGACAGTCTGGCTTCCCACCTGATCCTTAGTAATAGATCTGTCATTTAACAAAAGCAAGCATCACCTAGCTTTGCTTTAAGAGTTCATAAGCAAAAAGGGGGGAAAAAAAGTTTAATCAATAGGGAACAACTCTTCACATTCACCATTTGATAATTTGAAATCTTATTTTGTGTGTACTAACAGCCAACAAGCAGTGAGATGCCAGAACTGCTATAATAGGATTTTCCCCCTTCTAGTAGGGTGTTGCTGACGGCTATAAAAAGATAATTTCAGATCCTGATACACTTGCATTAATTTTTGAGACACTGAGTCTAGTACAGCAAAGAATAGCACGAACACTGCACTGCTATGCTGTAGCTAATTGTTTATTACCTCCAGCCAAAGGATGCGACATTAATGTACAGGCCACAGGATTTTGGGAAAAAAAAAAAGGTAGGAAACTGGCAGAAAAGTTCTCCCAGATATCTTCCTGAGGGTCTTGAGAAGAAGTCTGAGGAGGAAAAGGAGAAACATCTTGAAGGCTATTCAAATGGGCCTTGGCATATTTGGGAGACCCTGTTTGTGCATTAAAGTAATGCTTGATGGTGAATCTATAACACTTAGCAAACCGTCCTGCTTTTGAATGAGAAATCATGTCTTGCTGATTGTTTAAAAGTATTATTTATGCATGAAAAAACAGCGATTTAGATGCTTGTCATCTGCAGATACACACCATACCTCAATAGTGCGTTTATATTCTTTGGAGTATTTGCTGACAAAAGGAGCATGTTGTTTCTTCGTTTGCCAGTGAGGGATCTGTTGACTCCACAGCTATGTAAAAACCTCTCATCAGCACCTATTTTAATCAGCAAGAACTTTACTATAAATCATTATCAGAAAAAGCATTGTGCTACACTTTTATACCAATACATTTATTTTGAAATTAATAGGGAAAAATAATACAGAGCTTGTGCTTGAGATGGGCTAATAAGCGTGCCCATGAGACTTTCCTTTTTAAGCACTAAATGAAAGCTTTTGCATTGCTAACAGGCTACAAAAGTTGCTTAGGTAATAAGACTCTTTTTCTCTTATCAGTAAAAAAGAAAAGGGGAGGGATGGGATGGCTCAAGGGATTGGTAATCAGATTACAAAGTCTTTCACTTCTAGGTCACTGGTTCAAATCTGCCCCCTGTTTAGTAGTGACCAAAGGCCGTTCCCAGCTGATGGCTTTTCAGTAGCCTTTGTGCAATGCATTAGTGATCTCTATCCAATGCCTGCTGAAAATCGCTCCTAGTCATTAAGATTGGGAGTCTCCACTCAGACCCTTTAAGTGGGAATAAACGACCTGCTCATGCATTGAAGGGCTTGGTGGTTTATTTTCCAGAAAATGGTTTTAATAAGTTAGCAGAGCAGTGCAGCTGATTCTGCACTGTCACAGCTGCTCTGGGCTTCACCAGCAGACTCTGCATCCCAGCACTGCCACCGTCACTTCCCACTAGCATTGCTTCATGAAAAATTGTTACCAGCTTATTTAAGAACTGAATTGATATCTCTTAATTTGAGCCACGTGATATCACTCCAATTTTCTTTTATATTAGACTAAAACAGATAAAATTGTAATTGCAAAAAAAAAGAGAAGTAAAAAGAAAATTACCAAATTTATACATCTTAGAAGAAATATCATAGTTATTAGTAAAATTGATTTTGACATATGGAATGTGAAAACATTTTTATTGATGGTTGTAGTGCTTCAGTAACACTGGGAAGCCATAAGGTTGCCACTTCAGTCCGCTCTCATGTTGTATGTTACTTAGAGTAGTACAGTGTGCTCAGATAAATGTTGAGAGACCATTGTAAAGACAGAAGATTCCTCCGTACCAGCAGAGGAGCCCCTTCGAGTGTATGTTTTCCCATGCCATCTCTTACTGGTGCTTACTGTCAGATATTTAAATGACGGGTTTATAGACTTTTCTCTTGTCAGCATTTTGAAGTGCTATTTTCCTTAAGGTAGGGCAATGCTAGAGGATGCTTACTTTAAAGGGAAAATAGTTTCTAGTTCATTCATATATGAACCTGAAATGTTGACTGTCTGCTCTATGTGCTCTGTACATTTATGTGGCAGTCGCTTTGACAGTGTAGAGATGTGTTTGTGTCCATAGGGATGCACACAACCCATCATTAAAGTACGACATTTCCCTCAAAACTAACCAATCTGTATTTCTTAGGAGACAGCAGACACACTGCATATGCGTTGCAGTAGATGTTTTTCTGCAGAACTAGGTGTTTCATCAATTCTAAATGAATTCTCATTGGATTGAATAGATCACATCAGCCATCTCCCTCTTCTCTTGCATAAACTTCCTTTAAAAATTTTGCTGCTATCACCTCACTGAGAAAGTATAACATGTGCACATGCTAAGCAGAGATTCATAGAATCCTAGAATGATAGGAATTGGAAGGGACCTTTAGAGATCCCTCCTGCAGAAGCAGGTCCACCTAGATCAGGTCACACAGGAACTTGTCCATGTGATTCTTGAAGNGAGCTGAGGACCTCAGAACTGGACACAGGACTCCAGATAAGACCTTACCAGGGCAGAGTAGAGGGGGAGGAGAACCTCCCTCAACCCGCTGGCTACAGTCTTTGTGATGCCCCCCAGGATGCCATTGGCCTTCTTGCCCACAAGGGCACATTACTGGCTCATGATTAATTTCTTATCAACCAGCACTACCATGTCTCTCTCTGCAGAGCTGCTCTCCCGCAGGTCAATCCTCAGCCTGGACTGGTGTGTGGAGTTGTTCCTCCACAGATACAGAACTCTGCACTTGACCCTGTTGAGCCTCATGAGGTTGATGAAGTCCTAGAGGAAGAGGATTATGTGTCTAGTGTAGGGCCAGCAAAGGTCTTTGCTCTCCAGAGAGCTCCTCTCCAGCTCCTGGTTTTCAGAGTGATCTGCCTAACACGCTTAGAGATTCACATTTGAAACTGACGCTAAGACGAGTGCCAGTAAATCTTGTGTACCACAACGCGTTCAGTATCCATGTTTTGCAAGAATGGCTTGGGTGGGATTTATTGACACTTGGCCTTCAGCGGCCAATTGAGCTGGTTTGCAATGCAATGGGATACCCTCCAGAAGCCACAGAAAAAAAAATCCTGAATAATGTATTTCTGATCTAAAATACACCTTTGACATCTAATAATGCTTTGATATCAGATGTCTTAGAGATCTACCAGATCTTGGAGTGGCTGCTGTGTCCCACCAGCAAGCTCAGGCTGCCTGAGCTCCCACAGGAGCCATGTCTCTCCATGTCCTAGCACTGGAGTGTTTTGTGGGCTGCACATTCATGTTTGCTCAAGTTTACTTGCACCTGCACCTCCAGCCTCATTAGCAGGGGGCAATCTAAGGTTAGCAGTACAAGGGGTGAGGGTGAAAGGGACTGCTAGCTTCACGAGGCTGTCTGGTCCAGGAGGGCAGGTTTGTAAGCCAAAGCCATTCATTTCAGAAGTTCACACAAAGGTTACAGGGAAAAAAAAAATAAACTGAAAACATTGGCAGCACAGCTGTTGTTAAGCCCGGGAAAGCTTTCTTTCAAGTCTGGCATGAACCTTCACTCTCTTTCCATGGGGGAAGCTAGTTTTGTTCCAGCATTGAACTCAGGTCCTCTGTACTGTGGCTGCAACGGAATATGTTAGGAGGAGGCAGACTCAGGATAGGTTCAGCAGAGTAAAATTTGTCTATACTTCAGGGTTTTTGAGTTTAATCATAAGTTTATAAAGGAACTTAGTTAAAGTGAGGTAACCTCCCAACAAGATGATTGTCCTGGTGACAACGCTTCTTGGTGCATCTTAAAAGGAGATTTCTATGGCTATTAGGTGCATGTGTATAGATTGAACTGTGATTTAACTCTATGTGTGTTTCTAGAGTATGTTAAAAACTACCACACTCCATTGGTACATTTCCTTCTCCCTCCCAAAGAATGCAGAAGACCAGGTTGCTGTGTGGTGAGTGGACTTACCTCTGTGACCAGAGTCTCATCTTTATATGAGGATAGACACGGATATCAAGGCTCCCAGAGATGGAATCAATGAACAGTGTTTGGTGTCATGTTCCAGTTATGTGGTGGCTTTTGACTGGTGGTAGGATACAGCCAGACTCTTTGCGGCAGGGGCTTGCTCTTCAGGACCACACTTTGCCCTGGGGAAGCTGTAGTGGTGGTGCCAGCAGTGAAATAACGATGTGGAAAACCTGTCCCGATGTGTTTCATCACTGAAGAAGACTTTGGAGGAAAAGGAGCAGAAGCAAAGCTTGCAGTTGCTTTTCATTTTAGTGTTGCTTGTGAGCCTTATGAGATCAGAGGGTCGTGGGGAATATCTTGCTACTGATGTGTAATGGTTTGGAAATAAACACCAGGGGTGGCTCCAGCTGCCTTTGATCTAACTAAATGGCCATTATGTATATTCTATTTAACTTATTTTAAAATTAGGCAAAGAGCATACAGGAATGCTTCTCTGTGTGCTAGATGCTTGAACTTCCAACTGTGTGTTCAGGACCAAACAAAAGGAAAATGGTTCTCTTTCAAGGAGCTTATCATTGGGTAGATATGTAACACAAAGCAATCATGAAATACTGTGGGAAAGAGGGACTGACTTTCTACCTTATCCAGTGTTTTAAACATTTTGAATTTTTATTGATGAGGGACAGAATTTGCAGATGTCACACAGTGACTTTTGCCTTCCATGATATCTGTGAATATTTTTTTTTGAAGTGAGACTTCTTAAGTGGAAAATGATGAGCTCATAGCTTAGAAAGATGGGCAAGTAGTTAAGTCCACAGTAGGTCTTTTTTCAAAGTATACTAGAAACTTTGGAGAGTGTGTGCAGAAAGTTTAGCAGATGTTGCTTTTGCTTTAGTGCATATGTGGCTGATCTTCACAGTCCCACAGCATCTGACAGCCTTACTGATGGTCCTGCAGACACAGGATGAGGTTGCTGCTTCTTCAGGTATTACCCAGCAGGCCAGAGGCATTTATGGCAGGAGCTCTGCTCAGCTGTGAAAGAGGAGGATTGCCCTGTGCTCTCCATGCCACCTCAACTTGCCCACTGGTGTAGCCTGGTTTCAAGAGCCAGTGTGACTCAGCTGATACGGAAAAGTCTTGGTCTAGTACCTGTGTGTAGCCACCAAAGCCAGAGTAAGATGCAGATTTTGCAGAATGATTCCTCCATTTCCTAACAACCATGAAAATAAACATAAGCCACTCTTAATATGGCAGCATCTCTCTTGGAGGCTTTTGAGCACAAGAGTTTGGGTTACTCCACCAAAGAAGGACTGAGTGTGATAAATTAGTGCCTTCCTACCTGGGAAGCTGGGATTTTTTGGTGCTTTTGTTCAGCATCTGTTGTGCTGACACATAGGCATGACAGCATTCATTACACTAAGAAATGACACTCCTTTTTCTTCTGTTGACTCATCACTACCTGGCATCATTTCTCTGACTAATGTCATAACTATTTAAGGATGATTTGTGGTATATGTCTGGCTGGCACATGCTGAGGGTGATATAGAGTGAGTAGCACATGAGTCTTCTGGAGCATTACTCAGCAAGAAATGGTGTGGGGAAACTGATGACCAGGTATATCCAAGATCACTGAGCAGGCCAGGAGGATGAACAAAGGAAGACTTTATAGAAGTGAGACAGCATCCCAGTTCCCCACCCCATTTCCCTGTACAAGGATGCTGAGGTGGAAGTTGTGTGTTGTGGCACTGCCATGGATCTCCAGACCTGCTGGAAAGCAGGGCTGTGCCCGGCATTCCCAGAGAGTGGAGAGTCTGGACTTCTTTTACCAGAACAGCTGTGCCTGCTGGCTGCCGATTTTGGGCATGGACCAGATGTTTCATTATGAATGTGTACTGTTGATGAGAGTGTGTTCTGTACTCTGAATTGGAAGATCTAATCTGAATCATTTGTTGTATTAGATTAGTTATACATCCTTTTCACTGCCTCATGAAGCCCTTCTGCATGTGAAAGATTTTCTCCTCTGTGGAGCTTTTCTTAGCCTTGCTGCTACTTCCCCATCTCAACTAGGTGGAAGCCTTGTTTGGTGCCTGATTGCACGTCCCACGTCTGATCAAGAGGCCTAATAAGAAATTATCCAATATTTCCCCTTCTACTTTACCATTTTTCCCAGACTTTGAAGATGTCATGTTGTGGACTGCTTGGTGTAGCCTTGGTGATTTTCTGCCACACATGCACGTACTATTTTGGCAAAGGAGCATGCAGGCAGCAGCAGCATTTTAGTGAGAAAGAAGTGGGAAACTACTGCTCCTCCTCTCTGTTGGTTGCTTGCAACAGTAAATCCCAATTCACCATTCCCTAACCACAAAGAGAGTTATCTTCATGAATTTGTGTGACCCCAAAAGTTTCAGTTTACATACCCTTTTGCCTGTGGAGAGACTTTTTCTTCCTGAAGTTACTTGGAGGTTGTGAAAGTTGAAACTGAGGCTTCAAAGGGCAGGAAGAGTGAGTGTTGTCTTATTCTCCAGCTGAAGTATAAATCCAGCTGTCTGTGTTTAAATAACAAGGATGTCAGACTCCATGTCCATCTGTGAGATGCTGAGCTTAACATTCAGCTTTTTTCTGGTTTTTGAGGGTATTTTTTTATGTCTAGCCTTTTAATAAAAATTAATACTCACAGTGACACATTTGTGTCACATATGATAAAAAAGAGGCAACTTTGTAAGTAAATACATGGTCATTGTTCAGCCAACATCCGGCAATCTGTGGAGTGTTTACCTTTCTTCACAATAAACCAGTGCAGTGTTCTCTGCCTCTCTAGGTATGAAATGAAATATAGGGAAACTGACTATTTCCTTGCAAAATGCATCAGTGTGAGATTTGCATAAAGTGGTAGTAAACATTTTCCATGTACTGTTTGAACAGAAGCAATGAATAAGTGAAGTCATTTTACCTTGTTGTATTTGATAATATGTAAAAACAGTTATTTACTTGATTGTTTCACATTAATTTCACTACAATGCATGTTCACTTGTAGACCAAGTTCTGGATTTACACATTTATTAAAACATGAGAAAATTAATTCTGTAACTTACTCCAGGCCACGTTTTTCATTAGATATGAACCATTACCTTTGTGATCGTAAAGTATCAAAACAAACTCCAACCCCTTGTATCATTTCATTTTCAAGCGTTATATATTAGTGGTTTTGTTACACACTGGTTTTCAGGAGCAGTTTCTTTCAGCTAATTTGTCACTACAGAAATTTAAGATGACTATGTTTTATTTAACTTTATCAAGTAAGTATAATTCCAAGAAACTACACATTCTGCTTCAAGGCTTTTAGAGGTTTTCACCTCACACTGTGCAAGAGGGAACCCCAACAAGACAGCTTGAGAGTAAATTATTCAGTTTATTAGTCCATTTTATATGCATAATGGTTGTTTAGATACAGAAAAGCTGGTTGACTGTAATTTAAAAGACGTTCAGGTCAAGCAAGTACCTTTGGAAGAACT
Source organism: Urocolius indicus (assembly GCA_013401255.1). Taxonomy (NCBI): domain Eukaryota; kingdom Metazoa; phylum Chordata; class Aves; order Coliiformes; family Coliidae; genus Urocolius; species Urocolius indicus. Next base: position 106,287 of record WBNH01011103.1, on the reverse strand, counting down.
TTTTTTCTGGTGAGAGAAAGGCTTATTTCTGTACAGCCCCACTTCCTAATTGATTTGAAATCACTCAAAGTAACAACCTCATAGATGTTGACCAGGCTCGGTGCCCTGGGGCTGAAAACAGTGGTGGCGCAGAGCCTGACTGGGGAGCAGATGAATGTCTCTGCCCTGGAGCAGTTGCATCCCTCAGATGGGTGGACCAGATGGCCGAGGTTGCTAGCAGCATCAACAACCCAACTCCTATCTGCTGCCACCCTTTAGCGGAGCCTGTACAAGCTGTGAGCTACTCAAGTGAGTCTGACAGGCGGCAACTGGAGGAGTCATCATAACTCAGTCATATGTCTGCACCCTGAGACCTTGCTCCTCCCTAGTCTGGAGCTTCCTACAACTCCCGTCAACAACAAGAAAACTGGCGGGGTTTGAAAACTTGCTAATATTTGCTCACCGATAGGTCTCAGGCATCATTCAGCACCTCACTCAGGGACAATGAGGCACCTATGATGAAATGTGAGCCATACGTCACTGCTAGGGGTCAACTGTGCACCGACTACTGCTCTTAAATGCTGTTAAACTGTCCCTCGTGGCTGCAAGGTCAGGCTGAAAGTCTGGCACCCAACGTACGTTCAAATGAGGAAATGTGTTCAAACTGATGGCTGCTTGTTTGCCCATGCTCAGAGCTGACTGGGGCTGTGAAAGTCTCTGTGAAAACTGAGCCCAGGCTAGCAAGCTTGCAGCAGAGGCAGAGCGCTGCCACGGTCCATATAGATCTTAACCTTGCTTGATGTTACAGCACTTTGAGCTTTCAGTCATAGGTCTAGATAGTTCTGACTCTTTACTAATAGGGTTTGGGAAGGTTTTGTTTGTTTGCTTTTGCTTCAAAGTAGGCATGGCACTCAAGTCACTATCCAGTGCTTCAGAAATCCAGGTAAACCAAGAAAAAGCAAAGCTGTGACCTATAGCATAAGGTTTTGCTGGCAAGGATGTATCAGCTAAGAGCTTGAAAAAAATCTTTCACCACTCCAGCCAAGATAACTGTGTTAGCAAAACCTGTAGTGCAGGTTTTATGTAGCTGTTCCAATAGGGGAATGCTCTTGCTGGCTGAGCTCATGTCACTTGAAGAGGTGATGCAGCCTTCTGCCAGAAAACCTCCTGCATCTCTACTAAGAGGATGCTGCTGACACAGAGGCATGGTAAAGCCAGAGCACCAAAGAATGTTCTGCCGTGCCAGAGACTGAGGCGTGATAATGCACTTGCAACATCTTCCGTTACTCGAGTCCAAATTAACAATGAATGCAAAATGAAATACAGTTTAGCAAACTATTTGGATTTTTCACATACATTTTTCCTGGGGCTTGTGTGGGCATACCGAAGCAACCTTTAAACAACCCAGCTCGCGTATCAGATGCTCTTCAGCATTAGCTGTGCCAAATACTGTACATGCTAATTTAGGCCACTTCCTGGCAGCATAGATTGGCCCCTGTGGAGATCCACATTCCTAAGATCAGACCATTTTTGAGCTTGTATATTAGAGGCAAGCCAATGCTTCCCTGCAACAGTCAGCAGCATAGGAACATCAACACTTGAACTGATCGTACTTCACTTCCTGTTTCTGGTTGAGATAGGTGAAAGTTGCTGACCCTTCAGAGCTTTATTTTTGTGTCAGTGAGATGTACACAGATCTTCACATCTCAGATCGCTAGTTTTTGGGGTGGCAGACTCCTGCTGTCAGGAGACAGTATTAACTGCCTGACTCCAGCTAGACCCAGCTGCTCCAAACCTCCTTTCCTGTCACTGTGATTCTTCAGAAGCCAAAGGCAAATATCTCAGTAACCTTCTCCATTGAAATATCGTTAGATATGTTAAAAAGGGGATCGGCTCTTGTTTGCTTTAGTTGAGCTTTTGATGGGAAAAACTTCACCAAACCATCTTGTCTAATGTATATTTTTGGTCTGTAAGGAATTTTTCTGCAGAATGCCAGCCAGCATTTTGTACTCCAGACTATGGAGGATGCCCCTTCCACCACTTTGCATTGGTTTGAGCTGTTGTGCTTGAAAGGTAGGGAACCCATTCAAAGACTGTTGCCCACATGGTACCATAACTGTTTAAGTCATGTGCTGGGGTTTCTCTTGAGCTGTTAGGCATCATTCATGCCAGACAGATTGTTGGGAGGCTGGTGGGTGCGATCTCTCCCACCTATTAGCATAGCCGCATCTGTCTGGGAACTTGGTGTTCTCCACGTTATTACAGGTCCTCAAAGGCTTTTCTTATGTAAGTTCTCGGCCATAAGACTCTTGGGACAAGAGAAGCAGGAGAATTGCAGTATGAAGTTTAAAGTTTTAATAAAGCAGAATCCTGAGGCTTTCGTACTAGAGAGCCATCAATTAGTTTTGTGCTGTTCACAAAATGCAACCAGAAGTATTTTGTGTAAAGAGTTGGGTTTTTTTCTGTTTGGTTTTTTTTTTTCCACTGAACTATGCATAAATGAGATGACCCCTACACTTTTTAGAATTTGGAGTTATGTTAGAATTAATTATTTTTCTAGTCATGATTGGCTTTAAGAGCTTAGATCCCCCAATGTAAGGTATGTGTGGAAATTTTCAGAAGTTCAGCAATAGAAATTGGTTTGCAGTGTGAACTGTGGTAAGTCCTAGACTCCAGATGCTCTGAAACCATCTGTCCTAATATGTTCATGTGTTATTATTACTGTTGCAGTGTTATTTATTGCTGAAGAAAGCTATCACAAATGTAACACTCAATAGATCTTTGAGTAAAATATCAGGAAGTACCTGGCTGTGGTCATTCTATGATTGTATCTCTGCAGACGTTTTTATTTTTGCTGTTGGAAAACTGGTGTGTGTCAGATGCTTTGTCTACTCCAAGCAGGGATTTTCTCACGTGTCTGTGAATTAATTTAGGTAAATTTATTCTTGTTGCTAGTTGAAAATGGGAACTAGTTTAACTTTGGATTATTTATTATTTTTCCTATGTGCCATTCAAGTATAGTTACTCAGTAATTCTAATCCCTAATGAATAACGTTTTATGAAGATTTGAGTATATAATTCTGTTATAAGATGTGCAAAAAGCTGAGAGTATTTCAGAAATTAAGGAATTCTATGCAGGAAGCAGTGAAAGCAGTCTTCAGATTCCTAGACTGACAAACTTACACTACAGCAGTGCAGCATTGTATGCTTCATAGTGAAGAGGAGTCTTTCTCAACTGAGGAAAGGCTCAAGTGCCTTAGCACTCAGACTCCGGTTACTTGATTTATATGAGTCTGAGTGAAAAGAGGGTCAAAGAGAATCTTAAATGACTGTAGGTGTGTAACAAGCTCCAAGGAGAGCATGTGAGGCTACCAAGAAAGAGTCCACACATCCTTGGAAAAGTGTGATGAAAAAATTGCCCTCTTGCATACTATTCCAGGTACATGATTTCTTCTCACTTCCTGTCACAGTTTTTACAAATATTTCACAGTCCAGATTATTTTGATACAAAATTTCTACTGCAAATTCATTTCATCTCTGAAATCATTGAAAACACTTGGACAGGGGCTTCCAGTTCAGTATCCTCTGAAAGGAATTCACTTTGCATATGCCAAAACCACTTAGAGACTCAAACCAGTATGAGGTAACTGGAGACAATGGAGGACTTGCGTCAAAATTATATTGCTCCAAGACAAATGCTCATTGTAGACATACCCATTCAAGCCCAGTACATACCACATAAACACTATGCTACAACAGGAATTGCAATGAAGACAAGGAAATGAATGAAAGTTCTCTTCAAAAGTTAAGAAAAAGTAAAATATGAGGGCACTTTTTAAAAAATCCACTTTCCTCTTTCCTAATTACAGACAACTCAAGTAATTATTCCCAAAATATGAAGTGATTTGATTTGATTGTCTGAGCCCATAAAAATAAGAGAGATGATTTAGCTTCCTTTTACCTTTCTCAGAAGCATGAATTTTTGACAGTTTTACATTTGTCAGAGTATGTATGAAGACCATGGAATCAATGCTGCAAAGAGTTGCTCCCACAGGCCATTTACCTAAAGTCTAACTGTAGTATTCATGGATTTTTGTTTTGAGTCTCCTTTTAACATGTGCTTTTAGCATAGCTTTCATTTGACAAGAGTCATAATGCTATGCTACAAAGTCTGTACTGAAGATGTATTTACCATCTATTCTAAATATATATTGGCATCCTGGGATGCATCAAGAAGAGTGTGGCCAGCAAGTCAAGGGAGGTTCTTCTCCCTCTCTACTCTGCCCTGGTGAGGCTTAATCTGGAGGCCTGTGTCCAGTTCTGGGCTCCTTAGCTCAACAGGGACAGAGAACTTCTGGACAGAGTCCAGCACAGGGCCACCAAGATGATCAGGGGACTGGAACATCTGACATATGGGGAAAGACTGTGGGACCTGGGGCTGTTTAGTCTAGAGAAGACTGAAGAGAGATATTGTTAACATTTACAAATATCTAAATGGTGGGTGTCAGGAGGTTGGGACATCCCTTTTTTCTGTTGTAGCTAGCAATAGGACAGGAGGTGACAGGTTGAAGCTGGAACACAAAAAGCTTCACTTAAATATAAGAAAAAAATATTTCACTGTTCAGGTGAGGGAGTCCTGGCACAGGCTGCCCAGAGGGGTTGTGGAGTTTCCTTCCTTGGAGGTCTTCATGACTCACCTGGACATGTTCCTTTGCTACCTGATCTAGGTGAAACTGCTTCTGCAGGGGGGTTGGACTAGATGATCTCTAAAGGTCCCTTCCAACACTACCATTTCATGGTTCTATGATATGCACACTAAATAGGTATACACACATATACAAATATACAATATATTGTAAATAAATATAGTATAAATATATATGCATACACTAAACACTGACTATGTAAATATATGTATAGGACGATAGTACACTACAGATAAAAAGGTATCAACCTTTTGACAGTATGAGGTTATGATAATTGTTTAAAGTAAACTTACAGAGGCTCGCCATCAGACCTTACAGACAATGTAGCAGAAAAATCCTTACTAAATTGACCAAAAAATCTACATTTTAAGGAATGAATTCTTAGGGAGTTTCAAGTCTTGCTTATGTAAGTGGTAGAGTTGCATACTTGCCTGACTAGATAAATGACATTTTTCCATGCCATTCTAAGGGAGTCAAATATAAAGTAGCAATGAAAAATGGTTAATAAATGACACAAGCAAAGTTTACTGTGAGTACAAATAAAGAACACAAAGGCAAAAGTAAAATGGAAATGCCTGGATGGAAAAGATTCTTGTGAAAGTCTGGAGGACCCAGATTGGTGTATTGAGTAATGCAGTAATAAAGGAGAACCAGTTTACCAAACAGAGAAGTACCAGTTTACCTACTTCTGACTGTAAATGAATTACTGGAAGAATATGAATTATAAGAAGGAGGAACATAAGGATAGAGTGAGTGTAGCCATAAACCATACAGTGAAAAGATGCATAGAGAGATTACTTCCTGCAAAATCTGTTCAGCTAAGAATAATAAAAGATTTGAAAATGAGCGTTGATTAGGAAATTAAATGATTCTGAGGTTTTGAAACATTACCTATGGAATTTACTGGTATACAGAGAGTATAAGGCAGAGACTTTAGACCAGATCTTTAGGTCTTTGTTTACAATTGTTGCTTCAGTAAAAATCATCATTATGCTGAAAAGGAAAAAAAAAATATTTGTAGTGTTGAAAGCAGCCCATGGTTTATTAAATACCTTCAGTTTTATCTTGACCATTTTAAAAGACTATGCCAGCTGTATGGACTAAACCCAGTCCCGGAAAGCGTAAATCACGCATTCTGTAGCATCCTTCCCTTGGAATTTGGTGCAACTTACAGTCTTATTAAATTTGAATGGCAGCTTGGTGCTACATTTGTGTTGAATGTTAATATATTTTCCTCTAACAGTTTTATTCTGCTTACTTAATTGTTTACATTTATGTGAATTCAAAACTATTTTAGAAGAGATAGATATGTTTTAGCTGTGAGCTATCAATCCATTGAATCTGAAGCACTTACTGAGTATTGAAGCTTCTGTGGCCAAGAGCACATAGGCTTCTTCTGTCTTCTTGCAGGACAAATTATCATCTCTGATGAGAGGGTCTGCTACTCTGTGTCTGTTCTCCTTGGCTCTTATTATCATTAAGTGTCCTGTTGTAGCAGAGAACTTGAGCTGTTGTGGTAGAAGCTAAGTGTCCTGGGTTTCACATCCTCTGTTGTGACATTTCTGTGTCATTTAAAGATCGACACGTTAGATTTCTTGTTTAATGTTCCTTTCTCTACTTGAGATATTGTTTTTGTCTGTTTTCTTTCCAAGCTGGCTCGTAACGGCATGGATGCCTACCAAAACTTATTTCTTCTGAAATGGATGTAGAGAAATCTGTGACTGAGGCTCAGTTAATCCCTTCAATCCCTGTTTTGCCACTGCATCTGTGAGCCCTTGTCCTGACCCCAGAACTGTGGCTGAGTTATCAAAATAAGTCACATTGTCAGCCTCAGTCTGCTGATCTTTGTGAGGAGAGTAGCATTCCACAGGCACCCACAGCACCGAGCAGCAAGCACCAGAAGTGTGTCAGGTGTGGCATATTATTCCCTATCTCATATATGATCTGAAAAGCATTGACTGCATGTACCACGTGAAGAAAGTGTAGGAAGAGATGGTGATCGATCACTGCCAGTTCTTCAGCAGGCACAGGGAAATTGAGAACAGCAAACCTGAACTGGGTCTAGAAAGGGAGAAGGGAACTGCACATTGGTATTTCCTTGTAATTTGAAGAAAAAGGTGATATTCTCAGATGAACTGGGTGTCTAGTTTCCGAAACAGAAATATGGGACACAATAGCTTGAGAAAAGACAGCTTTTTACAAAGCAGAGTGTATTTTTTCCCCTTGCTGGTCATTAGCAGTGCTTCTGAAGACCAGCCCTTCATGGAGGAAGTCATGCTGGAACACAACGAGCTCATGACGATTTTAAGCTTCCCTCAGCATGTAATAACTCCGAGTAATTGGTAGGTACGTGCGCTTCAAGGACAATGATATTTTTGCTCCTTTGCCCGTTTAAATCATAGCATTTTGTGCTAGACAGTGCAGCCAAATGAGTACTGGAATACACAGCACTGGTATGGGGATATTAGTACGTATGGTGTGTTTCTAAAGCTCATTCAATCTACAGCAGGGTTCAATGTGAGCTGAGTGTGTGTCGCCTACAGGTCTTGGTATTAGAAACTATCTCTTTCTGAGAATGGTTTTTTTCTGGTAGGATTTCTGAGCCACTCATATGGCAAGTATGTGGAATGCAGGGTCCAGTCCCCTAACCACATTGCCTGTGCTGCTCAGTTTAGGAGAAGCCTGCTAACACAAACTTCTGACAACTCTTAGCAGGACCCGCAGCCCTTCAGCAGAAGATCATTCTGTAGATGCTGTCCTGTTTAGAGAAGGTGGGTGATGCCACTTTGCCTGTTACCTCAAGGTAAAGCAGTTGGATCATTGTAATGGCTGCTGAGCCATCCTTGTGAGAGGTCTCAGTGACTCAGCCCTTTGACAGATGAAGTATTGATGCTTGAGAGATTCCTGTCATGGCCTGAAGATTGTCCTGAGAGATTAACTGTTCTTACATATGATTTCATAATGGAAGGAGTTTTGCCATCTTTATATTTACAGTGAAATTTAGTGCTTGGTATCAGATGTTTGGCTGGAAATGTCAGTCTTGTGTTACAGCTGAATGAAGCTCAGCCTCTTACAATAGATGATATTTTTCCTAAATGTGTGGTTTCGTCCCACACACACATACCTGTTATGCCTTATCCTCCAGAAATTCTAGATATTAAATATGCCCCACAGGAGAGTAAACAATGGGACAAAATGGTGTGGATGAAAAAGCTTCTCATGGAGAAAGATTACTCATAAAAATGTCTTTATACACACTTGCCCAAGATGTCCTAAGCTCAGCTGAATTCCTGAGTCATGTAATTTTGACATTACCAAAGGCAGGGTAACAAGGAAGATGGACACCTGATCTCATCTGGAACCAGGAGCTCTGGGTTGGCACTACCTGGACAAGACCAGTGACCATTTTTCTCTTAGAACATTATTTCAATCACACTGATTTTAAAATAGACAATGTAAACAACAACAAAAAAATAGCCAAGACACAATAATTCATAATGTCATACTGTGGTTATGTGGAATTGGAAGTAGGACTGTTTGGTTAAAAGGGTTTACTTGTGTGATATTTCAAAGAAACTAGGAAATTGTTAGCATAAGGTCTGGATAAATGCTACATTTGTGTAAAAAAATCTGGATCAGGGTGTTTATTTTGATATTACTGATGCAAAAGATAATCACAGCCTCATTGTAAAAGTCTCTTGTAGAACAGTGTTTTCAGAGGTGCAGCCTGTATGCTCATAAGCAGTTGCTAGAGCTTGAACAAAGAATGCCTGGTTTTAGAAATGTTGTGTATGTTGCCATTTATACAAAAGGAAGCTGAAAAAAAAGTGGCATACACAGTGATGAAGACACTAGTTATAAATACTGGTTTTATAAGTATAATTCATTATACTTTCTTTGATCCAGTGTTACAAATTAGGGTCACTCATGTCAGGAGATTAAAACCTTTTTGTCTGTCTTTGATATCAAACTATTCTTTCCCAGTCCCTTTTATCTTGCAGAGCAGCGCTGAATTCCACAGCATCTTTGTCAGTTCACTCATGTTATTTGCAGCAATCATTTAATTGGTTTTAGAAATAATATTATTTAGTCATACTGCCATTTGCAACAACAGAGGCTTTTTAATGTCCTAAAAATGTTGAGAGCTGCCGGCGTTAGCTGGGTAAGCATATGTATAAGAGAAACCACAAAGAATTTTGGGACCATGGTGAGAGTGCAAGGTAGCTAAATTGGATAGAAAAAGAAAAAAACCATACAAGTCAAAGTAAGATTGTACATCAGAAAAACTACAGCAATCTACTGAAAATTAGTAGATGATAGTCATGAGTAGCTTACAGTGAACCACGGGTACCAGCTTCCCTGAAGCACAGAAATAGGAACTTGGAGAAGCTTGTAAAAGGTGTCCTCAGGGAATCTTCCATTTTTTCACTATGATACCTTTAATCCTCGAATTGTCAAGCCACATGGAAAATAATAGGACTGAATAGTTCAGTCAGTTAAAAGTTAGTATTATTTCTTTTATAAAAAATATTAGGTCTTTCTGTGTTTCCAGAGCTGTTAGGATTTGTATAAACTTTAAAACAAGTGAAGTCAAGTATTGAACCTGTATTGCTGTTTCTTTTTTTTTAATTTAAGATCATTATCTGTGACTAAGCAGACTCTATTCATTGGAAAGAAAGAGCTTAAAGCCAATATTTTTAACAGATGATTCAACGAGAAGCAGAAGTGAAGAATAAGGTAACTGCTGTGGCGTTGACAGACTCTGTTCACAATGTGTGGCATCAAGAAGTTGGGAAAACTATTCGAGAGTGGATGCGAGAGGTGAGGATGGGTTTTTTTAAAAGAGTTGGGGTATATATGTCTGCACATAGCTCTATAAACATGTCTTCTTCTGCTGACCTCCATTTCCTTAGAGTATGAAAGGCAGCACGTTACAGGACTGTGGAAATTGTGTGCCCGTACCAGCCCCTAAAATAACAGAGATTAAAGTTGCTTCTGAACTTCAAAGTTCGGAGTCAAAATAATAAGAATTTAGTCCTGTGTTTCTTCCTGCTGCACATCAATATAGAGATATACACCAAGGCAGCCCACATGCTGCCTGATACCTGGAACAAAGTCTTGAGCACACCCAGCACTCCTGGCTTGATCTGGCCATGATGGAAAAGCCCCTTTTAAGCTCTTTGTGTCTCAGTTTCATGATTCGCCCAGCTGGCAAAAAATCCTTTCAGCAGTTTTATGAGATGTAATTACTTCTGAAGTGCCCTGAGGTTTTGTGATGAAGTTGGGGTATTTACTGCTGCAGCCCTGCCAACAGCTAGCTGGTTCAAGGTTATTTAGTGCTGGGTGACGACCAACAAGCACTAAGTTCCAACCTTGGGTGAAGGATGATGCCATGCATTCCTTATTCATTTAATGCTCGAGTACAGGGTTGCTGAGATTTTTTAAATTACATTTTTCAAAGTAAGACCAACTAAACTTCCACTTGTGAGTCTCCTCGCCAGGTCAGGCTCATATCTGTTTTCCACGTTCCATTACAGAGTGCTAAAACAATAGGTGCACAAGACAAATTTAAACTACTCACATCTGAACTTTGCTTTAGACTTGACTTTTTCCTGTGGCTTTAGTGAAACTTTGTGTATAGACCACCTATTCCTCACGTAACCTCATAGTTTTGTAGGCCATGACTGATGGGAATAAAGTCACCTGGGATCCAGCCTGACAGCTCTGACATATTGTTAAAAATATAAAGAATAGTAACCTCTACAGTCTCTGTCAGAAAAATCTCCATTTTCTTTATAGGAAATCAAAATCTTAAAATATATGTTATGTAGTAAAACTGAAATTTTAAATCCTGTAATTTGAATCTGACAACTCCATTTTTCTTTAGGCATTTAGTCTGAATAAGACAAGTGCATTACCTTTAATTTCATTTGCAGAAAGTAGATGTTAAAGAATAAGTTAAATGATTAATGGCCTAAAAAGTGGATGGAGTGTCATAACTTACATTAGCATTGAAAATCTCCTATAAGAAAGAAGAATTTTACATATGTGAAGTGTGGCTGAGTGGTATTAAGACTAGCATATCACCTGGATATCTCTTACTTTAATCAGGTTTAAGGCTACTGGTAAAATGAATAGTAATTAAAATACACACCTAATCGCTGCCTGTCTGTAGGGCTAATTGCTGTCACTGAAAGAATGAATTGTGAAAAAAGTAATTCTTCATTGGAGCTATCTCTCCTGTATCATTGGTGGCCTATTTTTAGTACCTATAGAAGTCATGATTTTTGAATTTATTAGGAGCTGTGATGAATGATAAAACAAATCATCCATTTACATATCTTGACACTACTTTCGAGAATACTTATTTCATACAGGCAAGTGTCACATTGTATATAAAAGCTGGTTAATTGTGTGCTAATCTTCTGTATTATCTCTAGCTCTCTGATGTAGTGTTCTATCAGTAGTTAATTTTACTTATTTCAAATGAATGTAATACTTCATAAAAATTCTACTTCTTTTATAATTTCTACCATCTTACATTTGCAATTTCACATTCAGCTGTTAATTAAAATTATACATGCAAATTGTAAAATGTATAATACTTTACTACTTTAAACCTTAATGCCTTTGTGAAATACTTTCATTTTAACCATTTTTTACTAAAAAAAGTTACATTACTGGGTAGTGTGTTTGTTTTCTTTTTTTTTTTTCTCCATCGAGTTCAATAGTTTCATTGATCTACTGTTTCTTACAAAAATCTGCCATGCTTTGTGAACTTCACTTTCTAATCTCATACAGCAACCCTTCCTTTATGTTGTTCCTGCTCTCCCTGGTCCCAGAACAGTAGGGTTGCCTTGACAAATCTATTCAAAAGCCATTCCTCGCCCTTTATTGGTGGGGACTGAAGCCTTTGAAATTCTCTCCTCACTGCAACACAGCTGACATCTTCTTCCAGACAGAATGAATTAAGGAAATACAATAAGACACTTGATCTACCAGTCAAGGATCTTTCCACAGTGAGGACGGACTCCATGGTGCACAACTAGGGCAGCAAGCATCTACAAATACACAATACATGCTTGTTTACCAGAATAGCAATCGTCCGTTTTTACAATCATGATTGATGGGATGATTTTTTAGAAATTTGTCTGAAAATTCATTGGATCTCTCCAAAAAGTTGTGTGGGTTGGTTTTTTTTTTTTTTCCTTTTCACCTTAATCAAGTTAATGTTTTCAGAAAGGGAAAGTTCAGATTTGTAATAAGAGAAGCCATGTAGATCATACAATTGAGATGGCAATCCTTATTAAAAATGTAGCTGATTTATAATTAAATCTTGAGTAGATCTGATGTAGTTTTAGCATATTTTATTGAAAGTGTATGATTTAATACTTTAATTCCTAGACTACTCTGAATCAATAACTTTTGGAGAAAAACATTTTTTTAAATTCATCCAGCTCTGAGGTACAGGAATGGAAGGTAGATGTAAGTGCTCCCCAAAGACCAATATTTGCATTTTTAAGTGTTCATGCGCAATTCATCACAGCTACATTTCCAATTATTTAAATATTACTCTACTATCTTGATGGCTTTCATTCCGTTATAATCAGTTGGTTTGTGATTTCACAACTATTCTTTCCACCTTCATCAAAACACCCTGAAAAATTGCAGTTTCTTAGTGTTGGCAAGTGAGCAGACTCAGTGTGTATCTCAACACCTATTTAACAACTACAGAATGGAGAAGCTAAAAATATGTAATTCAGGCAACTGGTTACCTGAATTCAGGATAATTCAGACACTGGTTGACCCAAGCACGTGCCTAAGTCCTCAGGCACTCAAATGGCACGCAAAGACATGCTAATTAAGCACGTTGCAAATCTCACAAATTATGCTGTTACTCTTTTATTTATTTACTATAAAACTACAATATTTCAGCACCAGTTAGTGTGAATAAGCTGGTGCAATGTACCTTCCAGTCCTTGTTGGGACTGCTATGTAAATTAGTTCAAGTGTTTTGATGTGATCATTGTCCTTCCTTACAAAGTCTGTATTTGTTTTTACTCTGGCTTCTTGGCTTACCCCAAAATTGCCTGCCTTCTTTTGCAGAACTGCTGTAACTGGGTGTCCAGCTCAGAGCCCCTGGACACCTCAGTGGAGTCGATGCTGCCTGACTGCCCACGCGTCTCCGCAGGTACGTCAGTTCCTTTTCAGCAAACGTCTTTATGCCCAGGAGCAGATTGTTTATTTAAAAACTGTGTTTGGTTCTGAATGCATTTTAACCCTTCTAAGGCAAGATACGGCTGAAAACATGTAGCTGCTGCTATTTTATGCAGCCTACTATTAATCTTCTTTTTTTTTTTTTTTTTTTTTTTTTTTTTGCTTTGTGTGGGCTTTAAGTTCTCTTGCCTACTTGTAGCTTCTGTTTTTCTAGTCTTCTCTTTGGCTTGAAGCAGTTGGTGACATTACAGGTAGGAGTTTAAGAAAAATAGTAGCAGTGATGAAAACTGGGAAATTTATCACAGATGCTTGAATAAATGTCTAACTGTGAACCTAAGAAGGCTTTAAAGAAGTACATTAATGAAAAGTACAGCTGAGTGAAATCACAAGTCTAGTTTACATAGCAAATTATTTACAGCATCCAACAATGTTGATGTGAGATCTGTGTTGTTCTGGAAGTATTCAGCTACACTTTTTTCATTAATGAATTGTAAATCATGAGGACCACGTGAAATAACACAAAGAGACTTTAGTTAATGTGTAATAATTCCAGAAAGTAGACACAGTTGCCAATATAACTTTATATCTCCAATCTCAGTATAAAAGTAATGTAAAATACATAAAGCTGTTACTGAACTTTCGTGTGCGATTATCAGATTTCCTAAAAGCCATAGGTAACATATTTCTGCAGAATATAAAATCAGGTTCAAAGGAAGACACAGCCTATACAATATTAATTTAAAAGCTGGAACAGTGTTTGACCTTGCTCTGTGAGACACAGAGTTGTTCATTTCACAAGTTAGAGACTCATATCTGTCTGGACTTGTGAAGTTGTTAATGAGACTTAACCCCACAGATGAATTTAGTTTACTGTGGGCTATGTCTTGGAAAATTCAGTGGTGCTTTGTTTGAGAGCTCTCAATAACCAGAGACTTGTAATCACATTTCTGCTGTGCATTGGGATCATCATCTCTGTACAGATGCAGTGCAATACATTACTAAAATTTTCATAGATTCAACATTCATTTACCAACTTTCTGCTCCTCTAGGGGAGAGTACTGCATTTTAAAAGAAAATCACTGTTCAGGAGTGGAAGTCTTTAAAACAGGATTAGCTTCCAATTTCTGATGTCTGTGTTGCTGTTGTTGAAGAATGCATGTTACAGAGGTCATTTCAGTCAGGAAAACAGGAGCTTGAATAGCAAACAGTCAGTATTTACAGTACACTTGGCAGCACTGAAAATCCTCCATTCAAACTTCTCTCCTCTGTCTCTATATTCATCCTATGTAAATAATGTAAGAGATATTCTATAAAATAAATCTTGTTATTTGAAATACAGACTGGTTCTTTAATAGAGTTATAAATAAGTCTTGATTTTACGTTTTTATTGAGGATGGGTCATAGTGGGCATAATGTTTATACTCCCCTTAATGAACTCCCAGCTACACTGAAGTCTTTGGTGGAAGAATTCTTTTAAACAGGGTAGGATTTCAGCCAGTAGAAGTTGGCTATTTGTATTTCACACATCCATACAATGCCACTTGGTTTAGGTCACTGACACTTTAGATGTTCTCATCAGAGATTTTGGACAATGATTTAAATGGAAGCTAACTGTTTCCAGGTTGGTTCTCTGTAATACAGCGACAGTTTAAAATAGTATGGCTTTATGAGACTATTGCTGAATTATCAATTTGCTCATATGTTTTTGTTTATATTTCCTGTATTCGTGTTTTATATGGACAATTGTAAGAGATTTACAGAGGAATAAGTGAATAATTCCTACAGTGTATTTATATGAGCAGTGGCATAAGCCTTCATTACAGTAATCTGCAATAAATTTGTGAAATGCTACTAGATGTGGGAACATTAGTGTGTAATGTGGGAGATTTTTTTCCACTCATTTCATGAGAATTGCAGTACTGAAACAGCCCACACGCAAATACTGGCAGCATTGCCCTTGGTATTTCAATGAAAGACAGCGAGAGTAATCAGAGTAATGTGATATTTTTTTAAATAAACCTTTTGCAGAAGGAAAATATACTTTTGTATTTAGAAACCCATCTTTTGTCTGCGTGTGCACTGAGAAGAAAGTTCAGGAATAACTGCCTCTTTGTTACATCTCATGAAACAACTTTTCTAAAAATAGTCAATATTCAGTATATTGGGATTTACAGGCAACCACCGTTACTTTGTGAGCAGTGCCTACTTTATATTATGTCACAGTCTCTTGCTTGCTTTTCCCTTAAAAATTACCAGAGATAAATAAATGGCCATCAAAATGGAAACAGCCTAGATAAAGTTTTTAAATCTTTTGTTCAGAGCATTATGAAGTATTTTTAATGTTTGCTGTAGTTAATTCATGTCTTAGTTACAAAAAGGAATAAAAATGCTTTAATAATTAAACACTGTGTGTGTGAGAACAATACCATAGAAAAAGTAAGCCATAATAAATCTGGTGTCTGTACTTGTGGCAAGAGGTGAGGTACTGCAGGGGTCCCACCTTCATAGTCTTTCCTCCACGTCTCAAGGATTTGATCACAACCTAGTGTCATATTTGATATCTTCCTGCAATAGTTTATCATTACACTGAAGAAATTGTCCTTTAAGTTTTCCCATGTGATACAATTGTCCTGTGTGTTATATGTAATCCTATAAAGCCTCACATGCACTGTTGATGTACCTCACAGCTCAGACATCTTCCATTAGACCTGGAGCTCCTGTTGAGGCTATTGGTCCAGCACCTCCCATCTTGTTACCCTTCCTGTATTTTTCATGCAAGTGCAAGGCATTTTTCCTTATCAGAGAAGAGTCCACCATTCTCCCTCTCTCATTTACCTTTCACAAGGCACAGCTGTCCAACATAATTTCCCTCTGCTCTTTCTCTGACTCACAGCCCTCTCTGGTTTCTAGCTTTAGAATGTCACATGGGTAGGCTCCTCAGATATGGACCTGTCACCTCATTGGCCTTCAGTCTATGTTAAAAAACCTGTCTCATAGCCTCTTCACTTTTAGCTCTCATAAAGTATCTCTGTTAGACCTGAAGTCATCCTCTGCCTCAGTCCGCCTTCCTAATGGAGTCAAACCAGAAGACCTCTCTTCTGTCTCAGAGGAGATTGATCCATTTCCTAAGACATAAGCAAAGACAGAGTGGAGAAAGATGAAGAATTTAAAAGCAGTCTGTACATTAAAGATCATCACATAAAATGGAGTAGGAGTGGGAGTCTTAGTGGTTAGGAATATGAAGGGCAACTTGCACTTGTGTCACAGGCAATGGGATAGCCATTTTAATGATATTTTATCACGTTACTGCTAACCATAGTCACAGTTCACTTACTGTCTGAGATCTTACAGCATTTCTTCCAATCTGGAGGAGGGAGTTCACAAACACTTGGGAAGCCATCCTACTGGAGCAGCTGCTGAGAGGGAATAGCTGAAAGTCAGAATGGAAGAAAGCAGATCCATGGATCTGTGCTTGTGTCTATAGCTGCTTAGGAATCAAATAACTGAGTTCAGATTAGTGGCCTGAACATTACACCAGGAAAGGCATTGTGGTAGATTTTGGCAGACAAACATGGGCTTTTTTTGTGACATGAGTATTTTCAGGTGCCTCATGGGGAGCACCTTAGTGTTTGGACAAGATATGTTCCTTGGTTCACATGTTTCTGCCAGTGAAAGATTTTCATTTAGGAGAGAAGATTAAACTTTGCAGTGTTTCACCAAAGTGGAGATGCACCAATACTCATTTACATAATCAAATAAAAAGAAGTTATTGTAACATTAGTAAAATGAATTGCCTAATCAAATCCTTTTAAAGCCTTTCTAGCTGACCTCCAAAATCACTAGTTATTAACAGTTGCAGCCAATGTAGTTAAAACATTGTAAAACTAAGGAAATTATAACATCAAAAGACAAACAAGATGACACAATGAAATGAAACGTTGACAGTAATCAAGAAAATCTCTATTCACAGAAGAGCCTAGACTTGAATGTATGTCTCTGTGATAAGGAAAAATGTGCAAGAATTAATTCATGTAGCTGAAAAAAGTAATCTCAGGCTAGCAGAAGAAACCTCTTCATTTTAGAAGACAGATATGACCCATGCTGCTGGTGCTCTGAGTAGTATTCTGAGTCCTGAGATAGTATTTCCTGATGCCAAACATCAAGCTTGACTGTGTATGGTACATAAAACATTTCATTTCGTTGAGGTAAGCCAAGCACTACTCTTTTTTGTTGTCGTTTAACTTCAAATTCAGCAAAAAATGATCACTACTCTTATTTCTAAGAGGCCACTGCAGGTGGCTGGGGTTTTTTACAATAAATAAAGGAAAAAATGGCTTCACAGAATGCTTGAGGCATGAAGGGACCTCTGGAGCTCATCTGGTCCAACATCTGCTCAAGCAGGGCTGCCTGGAGCCAGTTAAGTCTCTGCATGGAGGAGTGTGGACTGGACATAGTGGCAGCTTTACACACTCAGGTACAGCAATCAGCTTTGTGTGCATCAGCACTGAAGAGGTCCTTCACATTGCAGAGAGATTCCAAAACTGGTTGTTTTCCTGCTTTGCCTTTACAAATCCTTTTAACTGGGAGAGGGAAGGTGGAGCTGGTGGTTGTTTCTGATGGAGCTTCTTCCGACAAGGAGCAGAGTTGTCATGCATTGAGCCTCTCAGCAAAAACACAGCCAAAAGCGATTCTGTCTGTGTTAAACACACACTACGTATTTTAAGGCTTGGGGTTTTTTTTAGAGATTTTTCTCTATGCACATAAGAGACTTGCAGTTCAAAACAAATGAAAGATGAGATTCTGCAGAGCACACTGGAAAACAGGGAAAAGCTTGTTACCTGCTGGTTTTGAGTCCTTGGCATAGCTTGATTTAATATCAAGACAAGAATATGGCACTAAACAATCCCCTCGAGACTGTTGCTTTGTGCTAAGTAATACAATAGCATCAATAATCCTTCCATGGGGCTACAGTAAATTTAAGTAAAGTTATTCTGGACTGTTAGATCTGCTTAAAAGCACTGATCCAAGAAAGTCAGCTCATGTCTTGCACAGCAAGCCTTTTCCTGGGAGAGCAGGCGTGCAGCCCAGCCCCTGCAGATGCCTGCACCAGCTTACCAGACAAAGCCCTTGTTGCAAAGCTGATGTTGATACTAGGGGAACCATGAATTGCCTGTTAGATTACAGAGGTGGTAGTAACAGGTGACTTCTGCATGCTGTTTTTTAAAGAGTTCAGCTGTGTATTTCCATAGAATAGCCTCCTCGAGCTGCAGATGCACCCCATGCTGAGCAGATCCTGGTGTTCAAACAGGAGGATCTCTAGCGAGGTTAAATGGGCTCCACAACACTGCAGGCCCCGCTCATGGAGATAATTGCAGGAGTGAGGCTTGTGACAGCCAAACGGGAGGGACCAGCTTATTTCTTTCTGCTTTTTTCCCTCAGCTTTATTTGCACCTCACCAGTCTTCTGCTCGTACACATTTATGCATGTTGCTCACAACAAATAAGGCAGAAACAACCATAAGCTGCATTAAGCACTGAGACAATACCTTGCTCATCCCTTTAGCGGCTTTTAGCCCAGTTTACCCACGCTTCTCATTTTTTCACTCTTTAATCGATTTAGTGGAGACCCTTCTGGGCTGTTTTCTGACATTAGTATTAGTATATTAATATTAGTATATTACTGACATTAGTATTGATGAGGAGTAGGTGTCTAATAACTCCAGCGGTATAAAAAATTAGTAGAAAACGATGCACTTTTTAAAATAAAGCAGATTCAGCAATTTACTCATTTTTTCTAAAAATGTTATTTCTTCATTCGTCATTCATGGAGATTAAGATTACAGTAATTGGTATTTACTGTAAACCTCTTTGCATTTTGTGTCTTCATGTGAATGTAGTTCAGTCAACAAAAGCTTTACACTTAGGAGAAGAGATTAAATGCTGCAGTGTTTTGTCAAGGTGGCAGTTTACCACATTTAGCTGCATATTAGTTTGCTGTAAGGTATTTGCAACATTAATAGCACAATTGGGGAACTGCAGGAATAGGCAATGTGAAGGTATCTTCATTGCCCTGTGTCAGCATCTTCATATGTTGCAAGTGTCAGTCCTGCACTTCCATTTCTGCTGCTGCATGTCATCCATCAGAGACTGGAATTTATTACAGAAATTTTGAAGCGTCAGCCTGTCTTAGCCACAGCTCCAGCAGTTGCTGCACTAAGTCCAACTTTAACTAATGTCTTCTTAGCATCGAAGTAAGTAGCTTTTTCCCTACTCCTGACTCTTCAAAGGCACTCTGCTTTAGTCTCCTGCTCAGCCTCAAGTGTTGCAGACAGCTTTACATTTCCTGTGTAATACATTGCTGTATATGAGCTCCCGTGTTGTGTTTTGAGTAGCTTAGCTTTGCAGTGCTTTGGGAAGGACAAAATCTATGAAGCCCTGTTGGGCTGTATTGCAGATTCTGTTCCAGAACACCAGAGCCTCAGAAGTAAACATAAATATGTGAATTGGAAAATATTGACTCGAGGCCATAGTCATCTCTCCTTTCACCTTCTCTGAAACAACAGATAATGAAACTCTTTACATGCATCTTGATAATTTTTCATTAAGTACTTTGTAGATCTTTGTATTCTAAGATGCATCCACATTACTGTTAGTAATTTTTAAAAGTATTTTCTGTGTTTCATTCTCAGTAGCTCTATAAAGACAGAATACCTACAGAGACAAGATCTGGTACATGAGTGGAATAGTAAAAGCTGTGTTTCTCCTAGAGCTCAGCATCTGTAAAGAGGTATTCCCTGAGAGACGTAATCCAAAATTCTATAGCAAAGTTTGTATTTGCATTGACCTAACATCCAAAATATCATTTATGTTTCACCTTACATTCTCTGTTAGAATTCAAATTGAGATTCAGGTTTAGCAGAATTTTTCAAAAGGTTCACTTTCAGTTGAAAACTTTTGATCTTTTTCATGAATGTGTATAGCTTAGGCTAGGAAGGACATCTAGAACCATAGAATCATTTAGATTGGAAAAGACCTTTAAGATCATCAAGTCCAACCATTAACCCAGTGTTGTCACAGCTACCACTAAAGTATGTCCCTAAGTGCATTTATGTCACTTACTTTCTTTACAACTTGCATTTGGTTAAAATGTGTGTTCGATAACGTCATTCAGCCTTGGCTTGGAGGTATTCCATCTGAGCGCTGGTCAGCCCTCAAATGGAAGTGGTATTGTGAGTGCAGGTGAGAAGCGTGCTTTATAAGCATAATGAGATATATGGTGGAAACTGAGAAATTCAGAGAGGATAATAAGTTTTTGCCGTATTGTGACCATGGAGAGTTTCTGAAAACAATGCATCTGTATTAACATTCCCATATACGGCAATTTTCTCCTACCACTTACCATTTAATTTATCTCCACTTTCCACACAAGAAAAACTGCCAATTCTTTTTCCCACACAGCAATATTCTTTACCTATCTATATTCTGTCTTGGCTTTTTATATCTGAGGATCTCAGTCAAGTAAATTGTAAGAAAGCAGGCAGCAGAATACCCACTGCCTTCAGTACAAGACTGCCATCGAGAACAAACAGAGCAAATCTACACTGGCAACAAATTAGCGGCAGGGGCAGACTAATGACAAATTTTGGTATTGAAGTCACAAGTAGTAAATTTTTGTTTTGATCATTCTTCTCTAAGACTAACAGAGACACAGCTGCTTTTCTATTGAGGAGAACATATTATTATTATTATTATTTATTCATATTATCAAGCTAAGACATGGGGAATCCATTGCTTCCTTCCCTTTGTAATTTGACAGACTATTAAGAGAAATGGCTTGTTTCTGGTTTGGCTTTGTCTGGTTTCAGGTTCCAGACATTAGTTCTTGCTGTGCGTTTTTCTACTCAGTTAAAGAGCTATTTAGTGCATTTGTTTTTTTCTCCATGTGAATTAGCTACTGGAATCAAGGCAACACTCAGTTGTCTTTTGAGAAATGGAATAGATTGAGATCTTTAAGTCTCACTGCAAGTTAATTTCTCCAGGTTTCAAACGCTTTTATATGTTTTTTCATGGTGTCTCCAATCTTTTAACATCCTTTCTTTGAAACAGACCTGTCTGCACCTCACTAATGCAATACACAGGCTTCAGGTCTACACAACCTGGTTTTCTTGTTTTTCATTAGCCAACAGTCACAGTTGACCCTTTTATCACCATACTATAGAGAGTCAGTTTAAGAAGAGCTTGTTCAGTGATACCCTTGCTAGAGCCGTTGCTCTTCATCTTGATTCTAAAGTAGTGTCGTGAAGAGTTGCAAGTAGGTTTCTTTTAAAAAATGAAGAAAGAAACAGATTAATACTGCCCCAAAAAATGGTCATCATCTTCTTGGTAATAACTGTCCTGCTCATCTTCACATTTACAGAAGCTTTACCACCAGTTAACTTGGATTTACTTCCTGTAACGTTGAATAGCCAAAGAACACTCACTGTTCAATTAGTGGATTCTCCATGATAGCTGACTTTGCATGTTAGCAAGTCTGCAAGTTCTCAAAAATATTGAATAACATTGGCTTTTATCCTGTTATTGTGAGTAAACAAGAATTCCAGAGTAGTGCTTTTTCCTTTCATGAATTTATGAAACATTGATCAATTTCTGCCTAATTTGAAGTTTTAATTGTAATTAAGTTTCACCAAGTTATTTGTGATAATAGTTTAGAGCGTAGAAGATGGAATGAGGAATGTGCCTCCCTATTAAAGGGAAAACGTTTCAATGTCTCTTTGGGAAGACAAAGGGGGAGTAACTCAGGTGCTTGACACAGTGCCTGGAAACAATCAGCTGTCAAAGCAGCATCCATCACCAACTTACTGTAGCAGGGAAATGGCTTCAGTGTAATGACAGCATAGGGAGTCTTTCTCCCAGAAGTTTCATGGGAAACTTGCGAAGAGCAAAAAGCAGGTGCTGGAAGGAAAAGGGAGTCAAGGGACTTTTTAAAAAACTTACCAAAGTTGGCAGAATTTATCCTGCTGCTCAGAATGTTCTAAAGGAATAGATCAGACATCTGACAATAAATTTTCTTATCTATGTATAAATCTGTATCAGCTAAACAGGCTAATTCATCAAAGAGTGAAACTAAGTCTGCTTAGGACTTACTTTTGGGTAAGTTGTATTGGCTTGAGTTAATTACATTTTTGTACCTTAATTCTTTATTAATAGACTCCAGTATCACAGCATTGTGGGTCTGAAGGGAATTTTTAGCATGTATCATCTTCATCCCGTGGCCCAGGGCAAGGACAAATGTTCTTACATCAGTGCATGGCAGGTGCTCATCTCATTCCTTCTTTTCTTTGTGTTGTGTTATAGCACATCCTCACTGGTCAGTCTCTTCCAAACCTCCCATTTTAGTTACCCATCTCTTTCTTGTTACATGCACGCAACTGTAGGAGCAGATGAGTAGGCAACAGTTACTCCCAAAAATACCGATGGATTGGTAAGCACGGAGAATTATTGTTCTAGAGCAGATATTTTGCAATTAAAATTTGAAAGAACTAGGATTATTATACCTAAAGAAGAGTAAATTTCATGAGAAGAGCAACAGAGGAAGACTAACAAGTAAAATGTTCCAGCTTAAAAAATGAGAATTTATTCTTCATGTCCACACTACCTAGTGTAGGAATTTAAGAACCTATATATGTTTTTCCATTATTTTTCTTGCCATTTATTTCAGCCTAACTGTGCATATAGGCTTGAGTGAATCTTTGGATTAGGATTTTTCCCATCTTCTGTAAGTTCTGTGGTATTTTAAGTGTTATTTAAAATAAGCACCAGTAGCTGGTCTATGACTCCTGTATACAAACTCTGCAAGCCCACCAATTTAGAAATATTTATCCCAGGTATTGAGGAGCAGCAAAAAAGAATGTACTTCATCAAACACTTCACCATCCTTCTTTTTTTCCAAATACAGAATAAAACCAGATCTTGAATAATTTCATGCTTTCCTTCTGCATTGTTGTTTGCAGTTGCGTCATCTCTGTCTGAAAATTGACATCTAGTTGCTGTGGGTCATACTTGGTGCTTGTATATAAAACAAAGTACTTAACTGTGATAACGTTTGCAAGCTGTAGATTGCTATTCCTCAGAGAACTTTAGGTTTTCTTATCATCTTTTTATGCCTATAACAAGCTACTTCCACCTTTTTCTATGTTCCTTCATGGATTTCTCTTTCCTTATTGAACCAGGGTGACTAACACTCTGTCTTACTGGGGTTTTTTAGTCATCCAGCACTTTTTTAAAAATTAATTTATTTAGGTTTAAATGTCTCACTTTGATTAAATTTGCTAATCTTTTTTCTTACCTTGAAGACAATACCTGTTTTGAGGCATTTAGTGTGTGTCACCAGCTGAGGCTTCTCTGTTAATCCATCATCACAGGAGGTTCATTGGCCTCAGGCAGCTGTTCATTTGTCTTTATCCATCACAGCACTGCCTGAAATAGTAAAGTCATGGGAAGCAGTATAACTTTCAGTGTCTGAAAGTCATCATTCATTGATTTTAGAAACTTTCAGTGTTTATGACCACCAATATCCATCTCTTCAGTTGATACCTTCTGGGATGACAAGGCTCTTCACCCATTGCAGAGCTGTGCCTAGGGAGAAACTTTCCTCATTCTCCGATTTGCCAAGGTTGTCTGTCACAAACTCCTTCACTAACATCTTCTCACGGGCTTTTTTAGCAGGCTAGCATGCATGTACTGAAGACATGCTCAAGATTTATCAGTATTGTCAGAATAAGTAATGTTTTTAGAATAAGCACCACATCATGGCCACTGTTATGCACTTGAATCACTCTAAATAGGTAATAACCAAGCATTTTAATACTTCAGGCATACAGATTATCTTAACAGCTGTCAGTAAGGCCAATGATATCAAATTCCTGCTCATGGCTGTGGTTGGACTGCAAACAAGAACTGGACAAGCTCCCAGCAGTGACATAGAATTCATGTTAACATTTCCTTTTCTTTTTCTTTGCCACATAAATTAAATTTATTTGCAGCACATGGAGGTTAAATTTATATCATATTTGCCTTCTTAGCACTCTGCCCTCAAGTTGCTAATTTAACAGTTTTCTGGCTGTTCCAGCTAGCTCTCAGCTAAGAAGATTAGTTTCCCAACCTGTGCGATAACCAAAAGATGAGAAACACGGAGATCTGAGATGCCATTTTTAGAGGTCCTTTTCACAGTATATTTGCACTTTAAACTTTCTCCTATCAAGGAACATGCCTATATTTGGAAGGCCCAATTTTCTGAGAGGACTTGTCATTTTCTGCTAACCAGTGTCAGCAACTGATCTCGTCATGTTAATGTACAGGGACAGCTAAGTGACTTGTTTTAAATGCAATGTGATTGTTACCTATTTATTAAAAGCTAAAGGAAACAATTGCTAATGTTCAGGTACTGATTGTTTACACAAGTAGTGTTAAGGACAAAGGTGATGTAAGCAGATATATTCTTACACTGTGACATGAAAACAATGATACTTGTTTATAATATGTATATATCAATAGTATGAATACTTATGTATTCTAACAAATATTTAAATTTAGTGAGATGCTTTAAATAGGTAATATTTTTAACTATATTCTGCTTTTTTTTTTTAAATAAGGGAATAGGATATTTCTCCCCACA
The DNA here is from genome assembly GCA_013401255.1 of Urocolius indicus. Classification (NCBI taxonomy): domain Eukaryota; kingdom Metazoa; phylum Chordata; class Aves; order Coliiformes; family Coliidae; genus Urocolius; species Urocolius indicus. The sequence continues at coordinate 81,712 of WBNH01011103.1, read as the reverse complement.
TTAATCCTTTTATTTGAGGCACGTTTTACAAGACATACCTACAACAGCTTAACAGGAAAAATTATCTGCATGTTTAATAGAGTTACTATTTTAGATGTCTTAGTTATTGCTGGTGTGAACACAGTAGTCTGAAGGCAAGTGCCATATACTTTGATCAAACACGAAGTCCCCATCGTTGCTCTTAAGGGTAAGAGTTGTCTTTGTTCAAATAAGGCATTGTGTGTAATAGTTCTCATCACTGTATCTGAAATGGTTGTTTTAATGTATTGTTTTCAATTACATATATTATAAAATATAACCTGTTTACATACTATTTTATTACATATAAATAAAACACATCTATTTGAAGTCTGAAGGACAATTTTTGACCATTGGATACTGTCGCGAGGATCTGTTTGAGTCCCACAGACAGTTTACACACATGCACGAGAGCAAACCTTGGCTCTGACTTTGCCTTGCTAGACAAGACAGATCATATTTTGTTTCTGTCTTTGCCTCCAGATGATCGGTGCTGTTACATCAAAGTTTAAAACTGTACACTGAACTGTTAAACTAGAAGTGTTTCTCCTGTGGATTTGAACACTCATGCTTGTCATGAAAGGGAGCTTCCCAGACATATCAAGAGGTGTGCATGTCATGGCTGCTCCGGCTGGAGTTTTCTGATGCAGCTGCACTTGTGGGGAACATAACCAAAATCCCAAAACACTTGTGCCCCAAGAGTGGGCAATTCGAGGGTAACAACTTCAAGGACTTGTCATTGCTCTGAGTAGTTACGTTAAAGTGTTTGTTGCATGGGTAATTTGGGGGCAGAGATCTAGACATCTGCTTCTGCAATTTGGTTCTCCCAGTGAAATCTATTCCCTTTTCAGCATAAAAAGTTTCACATAAAATCAAGCACTTGTAAGATGATGGCTGGAGATTTCCTAGAGCAATGCTCTACTGGACTCTGATAATAATGCATGTCAGAGCTGCAAGATAGGATTTGTTTTATTTCACGAGCACTCTGGACGTCCTTGATTTTGACAGTTTCCTGCTGCTGATGGCAGAACTTAGACTCATACATTAGGTACAGCTTGCAAATTCAGCATAGCATACGAGTCTTGCAAATTTCATTTGACAGCTGGGGACCTGATTCATCTGCCACTGAAGATTCCCGGTGGTTTTGGTAGATCTTACATCAGTCCTTCTGTCTCTGCAGACTGCTATTTTAAACCAGATGATGAGTGTGAACTAATGACAATTTTCAAGATAATTTTTGGGTTTTTTTTCCTTCTTTTAATAGTCCTGGGTGAAACTTAGTAAACAATTTTATCATGCTTTATCTGATGTAGTTCTGTCCATTGTGCCTGAAGCATACATCTCCTGTCCTCCAGGAAAAATCTGTCTGCCTGTTTGGAGGAAGGGTTGCAACCTTAAAGAATGGAAAACAGAAAGAACACAGGAGAGACACTGAGCTGTTTTCTGGCAATTTATTCACCTTCCTTTGAGATGTTGGCTTGAGACTCCTTCCACTGAAATGGGAATGGAGGTTGGTTACTGCTTGTATCAATTAGGTGAAGATTCTCCTTTCCTCATCCATATTTTTGTTTTTTTCAAGGCACAACTTTCGTTAGACTGTGGCACTGAGGGAGTCAACAGCAGGAAACTGTCAAAATCAGGAACGTCCAGAGTGCTTGTGAAATAAAACAAATCCTATCTTGCAGCTCTGACATGCATTATTACTAGTCTCCATAACTTTAATCAGCCAATGCTAACTGGTTATTTTTACCAGTGCCTTGTAAATGCCATGCAATTTTTCAATAGATGGATCATGGAATGGAGTAGTCTTACAGATGGAAAGGCAGAATATTCACTTAAGCTAAGAGTGGGGCTTTTTGTACACTAAAGATAGAACAAGTCAGGGTCAGAAGACTCGAGAGATGGCACCAAACTGCAGTGAGCCTTCCAGCAGTCAAATGCCACAGGCTAGTCTCATTGAGCTAACCCAGCAAGAGCATGCCTTGAACAAGGGGATTAGATGCAAAATGTGCATTAATGCTGATGTACCCAACCTGTGGGAAAAATGGTTGGACTGGGGAACCCACTGTGTTTTATGATCTCAGGGCTCAGTAGAAAAGTAAGGACCTTTTCTGTTGTTTTGTGTGTTGATCATAAAACTTGTTTTATTGAAAGTTTAGAAATTTCATATGAAATAGAAGTATGAGCATTTATGTCACTTGCTATCAATCACATTCTGCTTTCTGAGCGCTCTGGTACTCGTTGATGCAGGGAAGTCCTGGTTTCTGCTCTTTTGTGTCTTCATTGGAACTCCATTTTTATTTGCATGGTTTTAGCAGTATATTCACAGCTTGTGATTTGCACTCACAGGTAAGTAATGTTATCTTGGTAACAGAGGTACTAGCAGTCACAGATGGATTGATTTGTCATCATCCAAAGCTTTTATCAGCCATGCAAAAAGTATTCCTTGTACAAAAGAGGAAATAGAAATTGATTTTGAATAGTTATTCTTTCTACACACAGCCTCTTTTGTTATACATTTTGTGAATTCTGGTATGATTTTCCTATGCCACATTTCTTTTTCTAAACTTTTATTCTGATTTAGTGCCTGACTTTGTTTAATGCTACTAAATGATTTACTGAAGCTTTGCAATGGTATTTCCATCCACCAGAGAGACTATGTGAGCTGTCCTCAAATATGATACAATATTGTGTTAGCATTAATATGGATATTGATGCAAAATCAATGCAAATAGACTCCACATCTAATCCCACATTCCCTCGCTCAAGTTCACTGGCAACAACAGCAAGTTACTACTTTGATTTCAGTGCTGGGTATGCCGTATTTATGAGGGATTGCACTTTACATCCTTACTTTGGTTATCATCACACCAGTGCACATTAAACTATTTTTGGAACAAAATTGATTGCAAGATTGTTGCCCGACTCCATTTAGATAAACTCGAGTCTGGGCTTTGGCTTACTTAGCCCATGGCTTCACCTAGTAAAGACTGCACCAGCGTCTTGAGAGTGCAGAACATAGTTAAAACCTTGCAGGTTGTACCTCTACAAGGTGACACAGTGGTGAGGGCCCGTGGTGTAGAGGACAGGATTTGGCCATTTCACACATACTGCACCACAGGATGGCTGTAGAAAAAGTGTCTAGCTCCAGCTCACTATTAGGCTGTAATTAGTGTAACTAACAACCAGTATGAAAGAGCAGGAGTGAGGTCACTGCTAGACTTCAAAGATCTTAACAGGTTAAGGTTGGAGGGCAGTCTATCCCCTAGCTTAATCTGTTGCCATATCTTCTGAGATTTGTTGAAATCTTCAGTGACCTCTAACCTTGACGTGTTGCTCTCCCAAAATTTATCAGTCACATGCCATTTGCTTTATTTCTGTCCATTTAGACAGGCATGGGTCTTTGTGATCAGCATCACCCTTTTCCATTCAAGTGTAAGTGTGCCCAGGTAACCAGCTTTTTGATGTGGAATGAGGTCTGTGGTTAAAGCCCTTTAATACTCTTCTCCTGACAGCTTCAGACTCATTGGAAAAGGTTGTTTTGTGATGCTGCAGCATGTGCTTTGTAGATGACATTTCATTAGGCTCAGGCTTAAAATCTAGCTATTAAAATAAATTGGGCATTGTACAATTGTGCACCTCAAGGACAATTTATATTGTGGGAAAAATCAATAAATATTCTTCTGTGGTGTTTCAGTATGGGAGACAAATACCTGTCAAGAAAACTCCTGTTCCTGATGGTTTTGGGTGTTATTTACCCCTCAGACTTGGCATTGCCTCTCTCTCATCAATCCCAATATACACAGGTGGATTTCAATAACAGAGCGTTGAAATGCATTACCTCTTTCCTAGGCATCAGGTATCTCCTTGATGGTCCCCAGTCCAAAGCTACAGGCAGAGCAGAGGGGAAGGTTTCCTTCTTCTGTCTTCCATGGTTGCTTTGCCTTAGGAGAGCCATGGCCATTCCCACAGGGGAAAAAGCAAGTGGATCCCCTCCAAGTACACCAGCAGGGATGCCAGCCAGCTTGCACTCACTGCTGGTCCAGCATCTCTGTCTGAGCACCGCAGATCTGCGGAGGATAAGACTCAAAATCAATTCAGCAAAGTAACATGCAGCCAGCTACTTGCCTGCTCCATGGGTTTAATTACCCTTTTAACCGATTAAAACACTTTTAAAAGAGAGTAAGAGCAACTGAGTGGGAGTGAGAGCAGCCCAGTGTTAGATTTAAAGTTCAACAGGGGAGGGAAAAAAAAAAAGTCATACAAGGATTTCACAAGCAACGACACTTGGATGGTATTTGGGAAATCTTTTTCTTTCAAGACTATCTTGCCATTAACTATGGGAGTAGTACATCAAAGCTGCACTGACTTCAAAGCTTAGAAGCACTTACGGCTTCCAGCTATTACTAAAACCTACCACTTCACCCTGCCAGCAACTCATCTCAGCTGCCTCTTTAAGTTACACCCATATACTTCTGCCTTCTGATTTTGGGGAAGGAAAAAAAACCCCACCAAGAAAACCTTGTAAATTAAATATAACTGTTCACACTGAAGGGATGCCAAAGTCGGGGGGGGGGGGAAAGGCAAATGGAGGCATTAAGACATTAAAGATTTAGTACAAACTCAATGGTGATTTACATATGCACAGCCTCGTTTGGCTAACACTCAAAAAGCCGTCTGCTTTGGGAAAGTTTCTTGACTGTTACTCCAGTGTGAAAGCCCCTGAATGAAGTGAGCAAGCTGTTTAGGACATTACTTAGGTCCAAGCTTTGCCTATAGCTTGGCATAAGCAGAGATTCCAATACATATGCTCTCATATATACAGCACATGACATCAGTTCCTGGCTCTGTTACATCATGACAATACACATCCTCTGATTTACAAAGATTCCTCTTCACGCATCTCAAAAGGTTGTATCAGAATTGGGTGATCACTATTTCTGCAATTGTTTTGCATTGGTGGGCGAGACTGTGGAAGCAAAGTTTGCATATCTGATATTTTGGGAGTCCCTGGAACAACTCATTTGTAGTAGTGTAGGGTAGTAGTGTAGCATACTGAAATTGTAATATATTGTGGTATTAATATTGTTTAACACTTAAATTTGTTACACTGTTATTTCCTGATTGGGAGTTTTATGCCTGCTGTTTTTAAAATGGTATGTTAATCTCTGAATAAAATTTGTCTTGCAAATGACATATTAATAGAAAGTTAGGAACAAGTGTGGGTCTTTGAGTGTGTTTTATATAACAGTTTATATGTTCAGAACAGATCAATGACATGTTCTCTAGAGCTAAATGCCATTAATCCATTTACAGCTGCTCATTACAATGAGGAGAAATTACCATTGAAAGAGGCGATTGTATGTTAAGGACAGTTTCTCTGCTTCCCTGCATACTCTTATATTTTGAAAATGCTTATGTGAGTGTTTAAAGACTTTTTTTTTTTCCCCCTTTTACAAGGGAGGCAGTTAAGGGGCTATTTCAGCATGGATGGTAGTTGCCACTGGATGTAAATAAATGAGTTATAGTGTAGTGCAGTCAGTTGAGAAAAAAAAAAAGTATTGTCTTCTAAAGAGTTGACATAGCAGAAAAGCATACAAGAACTTACTGTTAAATGTGAAATACATATGGCTACTGTATGTTCTATCCGAAGAATGTACCTTTGTTTTAAGTATGTAAAGGAGGAAAGAGAAGCTTCCCAACTGGCTAATGATGCAATTAAAATGTCACATTATGTGAAATAAATTATTATAGAGATATGACTCCACCAATGCATTTATATATTTCACTGCATGTTAGTTCTTTTATCTCCTTCAAGAAGGCAAGTTCTCTGAAATAAACTGTGTAGGCTAGGAACAGCACAGTCATTTGAAGTTCATTGAAAATATAGGAGGACATCATGTTTCCTGTTCTTATGTTAAACTTGGCTTATTGATTTTTTTTGCACAGCTTGCAGCATAGAAATGTGATCTACGCGTCTGGCAAGGCAGGCTAGCCACACATGAATTTGTTAAGCACTGCTGGATTAGCAGGAATCATCAGACTGTGCAAGTGTGGAGACTTGACTTCTGTAACTCTTTATGACTTAATCAATTAAAATAACAAGTTTTGATTTTATTGGCTGTGAATAAATAAGCACAAATCATCTGCAGAAGCTATTGTTTCAAATGATTGCTTGTTTTCACGACAGAGGAGCTCTGTAAATTAGCTACAGTATGTATGCAGTAAGAGCTGGAATCAAAGTTAAGGATCAAATATGTAAAGATTCAATGGATGTAGTTAGCTGCTATTTTTCATAGCATGTTCCTTGACTTGCAGATTTCTGTATAAATTTGCCTTTACTTTTCTTTGTCTATTCCATGCTTGTTTTTATCTTTTGTTCCCTTTGTATTCAAAGATATCAAGATTTGTGGAAGCCACTGGCACTGCAGCCAGCATTTAAATTTAGTTACAGTACAGCCACCAGAAAGCATTCTTCTGATGTGGGGCTGGCTTGCTTCTCTCTCTACATTTATTAAGCCTCCTTAAACACCTCCATTATACCATTTACCTTGCTTAGCTTCAAACAGTAGTGTGGCTGCGTAGAGAGGGTGAGCCGCAACAAATGCTAATGTGTTATCCACCGTGTTTATGAAGTTATCTGTATGCTGTTGGGTTGGAGGGATTATTCTGCTGCTCTAGCATCAAAATGATAAAACATCCAAGACAAAGACAATGCCAAAAGATATTTTGGGATTTGAAGTCATTAACATTCACCTTTTGCAAGCTTTTCCACCACAGAAAAATGGGAAAAAAATAGTTAAATGAAGAGGTTGTTTCAAGGGAGAGCAAAGTTGACCCTGTTCCTGAAGGACCTCTTGAGTGTAGTGTCACTGATTCGTTCATGAAAATGATGTGGATGAACACCTGGCTTATCATTCAGAGTTTACTGGGAACTAATCTGCTGAGAATGTTTGGAACAAGCTAAAACCTGGCTTGCTCATCTAACGAAAAAGGTCAAAACAGAGAAGAAAGTGCCACTGGTTTGTGTTAGGTGACACTATGCCCTGCTTGTCTAATTTGATTACACAGAGGCAGTGAAGCCCCAGGCAAAGCTGATTTTAGCTATAATCAACTTCTTAACCTTTTGAGAACTAATGTAAACACTACCTACCAGTGGTTAATTATGTTGCTCTGTTACATACAACAAAGTGCAAAGGTAAAAGTGTAGAACTGCAGTAACACATGTTGTGACAAGATCACTCCAGGGGATTACAGCCCTCTGTGTTTTATCTGCACTTGTTGATTTCTTTCTTAAAAATTAAAAATGGGCTGTGAGCAGGGAGCATTGTATTATCAGTTTCAGGCAGCATCACCTTGTCATGCCACTGCATCATCTCAGTTTCCTCTTAGGCATAGAAAAGGAGACCTACTATGGGTTGGACCGCTAAATGTTTGCTTGTATTTAAGCATGCATGCTCCTTTCCTCTGTGACAGCATCTTCCAGAAAGTTTTGTGATTTCTTTTGGCAGATACACCGTGAGACACCTGTCTCTAGGTAGGGAAAATGGGATGAATTTTCTCTTTAGATTTTACATATACATATTAGGCAAGAGCCAAAAATCTGAGGCTCAAAAAATGCTTCTTCACAGAGGATGTGTATCCTGGTTTTCCATGTGTTTTGGTTCATACACTTCCTACAGTTTGCCAAGAAATTTGCATTTACACAAACTTCAGAACTTTTAAGAGGTTTATAAGGCAATGAGCTTTTGGTGTATTTTGAGTTTTCCTGACCCACTCTGATGCATGCTCTTTATGTAAGGAAGCCTTCATCTACCTATCTCATATACTTGCTGCTTTCACAGACTTACTGCCTGCAGGTAGCAAGTGGCCTCTGGATTTTCCAATCTGTATAAAGTACAGAAAGTATATAAAGTATTTTACTCTTTCTGAACCCCACTGTTTTTGTCCCTCTCCTCAGAGGATTATCATTATATTATCATTTCAATTAGCATTAGTGCAGGTGTTGCAGGGCCCCCAGTAAAGGTTGGAAGAGACCTCTATAGTCCAGCCCCCTATTAAAGCAGGTTCACTTCAATTATATCTCACAGGAACATGTCGAGGTGGGTTTGGAATCCTCCATAGGAGACTCTGCACCCTCTCTGAGCAGCCTGTGCTAGGGCTCCCTCACACGAATAGCAGAGAATATTTTCCTTGTGTACAACTGGATATTCCTGTGTTCCAGCTTGTGCTCATTACCCCTTCTACTGTCACTGGGAGCCACATTAAAAGGACTAGGCCCGTCTTGACACCTGCCCTTTAGGTATTTGTAAATGTTGATGATGTCTCCTCTCAGTCCTCTCTTGCATGCAATAGCTGTAACCTTTTCCTGTGTACATATTTGCCCATAGCCAGGTTATAATGTGTGGAGACGAAACTGGGCAGGCTGTTAGCACTAGTGTCACAGGGGTGTGAGATCCCCTTAGCTGACTCCAAGCATGCTAGTGAGTGGAACCTTGGGATCTAGACAGAAGCAAGAAATAGCTCACAAGCTTCTGAACATGTGATTCTTTGTCTCAGACCCCACGATTTTATCCAGGAAAGAGGTACACATAAAGAAACTGAGGCTGACCATGACCTCTTCAGTCTTCTTGCATACCTTTTGGTTTGCAGCTATACAGGTCATCTTATCTTCTAGGGGCCTTTCACAGCCTGCCAGCTGCAGTTCACAGCTGCAGGGCTTCTGGCTGTGCCCTGCATTTCCTACAGGAGAAATGTGGAAGATGTTCTGCCAGCACAAAGATATCTGTGGCTGCAACTAATGATCTTCTAAGGTTTCCAAAGTTTCACATGGCCTACGTTTTTCCTGTATAGCCACTACATAAAACTTTTTCTGACTTACTCTAACCATCCTCATACCTTTGCCTTGATTCATACAAGACGGCAAAAAACCTAATTTTGAGTGTTTGTTGCATATGTCACCACAGCATCAGTTGCGTTTCCTGCACTGATAGGAATCTGTCTCTAGCAATACTCGACATCATTATTCTGAATCAGGGAACTATTTTTCTGCATCTTTTCCTCTGCAAAAAACAAGTGAGATCAGATTGTCTCTTGTGGCCCAACTAGGAGGAAATGACTGTTCAGGCAGGTCTGCAAAACCCATCAGCCTCCACAGTTAGAACTAGATATCCTCCTGCCTTCTTGTTTCATCAATGCGTTCCAACTACAAGGAGCTTTTGTGCAAAGTTTCTAGCACATGAATATCTGCTGTGCTCCAGAATTATTATCTGGAGACACTTTGGGATTGGCTAATTGCTTAAGGGTAGTACACGGCGATGAACAGCAATAATGCATCAGAATTAGAGCAGCGTCTTTGCCCTCTAGAAGGAAACTTTGCGGCCCTTTGTACAGTAGTTAATTTCTGGAGCACATGGCACAAGCACCAGAGTTTGACTGTGTCTTAATGAATTAAGTAACTCTATGGTTATTCACAGAGGAAATTAAAGACTGTTTTCCTATTTCTGGATGTACTCAGAAGCAAGGGAAGGTGCTACTGCACCAGCACTGCTCATGCCTTGTCACCAAAAGCAGCTGCTCTCTGGACCCTCTTTGAGGGACAGCCTTTCTTCCCATCAGCTGCCACGAGACGTGAAAGCACTGCTGCTCCCAAATCCCATGCAGGACTGGGATTGCAGCAGCGGCAGATTTTGATACAGACCTAGCAGAAATGGGAGCCTGAAAAACACTAGTGTGGCTTGTGCAGGGGTGAATATATCAGAGACTGTACAGAGCAGATCACAGGAGCTGGAGTCAAGTGATAGTTGCTTTTACACCCTGGAGAATAAATTGCTACCCGCTGCAGCAGCAGATAGAGGATAAGTCAACAATGGTGCATGGCTGCAGAAAAGACAAACCTTTTACTGAAAAGTCTAAATAAGCATGTAGCTTGCAAAACTATTGGTGCTGCTGCAGCTGACAGACTATATATGCTGGTGGGCAGCACAACCCAGGAGTGAGGAGAAGGACCTGGAAGGCCTGCAAAGGAGAGCAACAAAAGTGATGAGAAGTCTCAAAAATGTGGCCATTGGAAAAAAGAGTGAAGAAAAACTGAGAAGACTTAACCTAAAAAATGAGGAATGGAAGAAGGAACACAGTAGAAATCATGGGGTGTATGAAGACTGTTGCAAAGAAGAAAGGAACCTTCTGTTCTCTGTGCACCTGGTAAATAGTACAAAAAGGGATAAAATTAGATTGCAGCAGGAAGAGTTTGGGTTAGACACTAAGGGGAACTTTCTAACAGTGTGACTGGCAGATACTGCCATTGTGTTCTCCATCATTGGAGAAAGTGCTTAGAGACAAGTCAGACAGATGTTTGCTAAAATGATGAAGGCACAGCAGGCCTTGCTGTGGGCCAAGACATGGACCTTGAGGCATCTCTGTCACATCTCTGTCACACCTGCTGGTCCATGACTGTATGAATAGGCAGAGAAAAAGTAAAAGCTAAGATGAAGATCTGGATTACACAAAGGTTTTCAGGTTCATCATTTTGAAGCTGTATTCATAATTCTTTTTCTTAAGATGTAATACACTCTGTACAGTATAATCAGGCTAAGCCATGTAAGCAATGTAAAATAGAAACTTTTTAATATTTGCAAAGATAATACATGGATGAAAGTTTGAGGTTTGATTTCTGGCCGGTGTGTTGGGTGGCATTATCTGTTGGTTTTGAGAAGATACAGAGGACTGACAGTTAATGATAATACTGTCCTCCCCAATCTGACATAGAATAGCAAAAGAAGTTCTGTTAGGATTAACCGGGAAGGTGCTATCTCTTGTCATTGTCTTTGGTGTCCACAATGTCCTCAGTTCAGGAGTAAAGCAAATATATCATATTGCTGATGTGGTCAATCGCACATGAGGAATAACAATTAAGCCTTAGTAAAGTGTTTCTGAACAATCCATTAACAAATTCATTGAATACAAACACACAGAAAAGAGATTGAAATCTGGATTGCTTTGTGAATTTGCTGACACCAAAAAAATCCAGCAAAAAGAAACAAAACCAAAAAAAACAACTGAGTAACAACAAAAAAACCCAAACAAAGCAAAAAAACAGTGCATGTATCTAAATGGTGGATGTCAGGAGATTGGGGCATCACTTTTTTCTCTTGCACATGGTGACAGGACATCGGGTAATGGAAAGAAGCTGGAACACAAAAAGTTCTATTTAAACATAAGGAAAAACTCTTTCACTGTTGAAGTGAGGAAGCCCTGGCACAGGCTACTAAGGGGAGTTGTGGAGACTCCTTCTCTGGAGGTTTTCAAAACCCACCTGGATGCATTTTGTGTGACTTGATCTAGATGGACCTGCTTCAGTAGGGGGGGGTTGGACTAGATGATCCCTAAAGGTCCCTTCCAACCCTAACCATTCTATGATTCTGTGATTCTTTGTATAGCACAGTCAAACACAGAACGGTAAAAAGTGAAATCTGCCTTTTTTTCAGATTAGTTTCAGAACATCTTCATGCAAGTCCGTTGCAATAAGCATAATTAATAAAACTGTGCTGATCAATTTGTTCTTGATCTTACCACTTGTAAATAATTATTTGCTGAGAATACTACTACCTGTAACAGCAATTGTGTGGGCTGGGACCAGCTTCATTCCCACTTTGTTCCAGGGAAAGAAAGGAACAAAATGCCCTTGCTTTTGCAATGTTTTCTATGGAAGAAAAAATAGTCTAGGGAGGGGATTGCAGCTGGGTTGGATGGGGGAGGGGATGAAAAAAAGTCTATCAAAACAGATCAAGACAGTACTCTGGGAACATTTTATTCTATTTTATTTCCTTTCATGAGGTCAGATCCCCAAACTCCTGGGAGTTTGGACAGTGGGGATGCTTTAATAAATGTGCAGTGGGAAAACTACCAGATTGAAGGTTTCTTAAGTGTTACTGTCCAAAATCACCAGTCATGCTTGAAAATAGTAATTTTTGACAGAACATACACTCTCAGTATGTGACTTTTAGCTGCAGGGGGCAGAACATATGCTTTAGTGCCAAAAAGTTGTTTTGGGGGTTTTTTATTGTGTTTGTGTCATAACCCTTTTTATGTTCTAAGCTCTTTTCCTATTTCAGTCTTCAAGGCTTCACATGAAAGCCTAATATAAATAATATTTACTAATGCTGCAGTGAAGTTATCAATTGCTGTCTTGAACTTTGGAAAAAAATCTTGAAAAATTCTCAGCAAACCTCAGCAAGGCTCAGAAACAAGAGCTCTTCAAATTATTTTTTAGGCTTACAATTTTTAATTCATCCTTTTTGCTACTTTGTGAATACTGAGAAGCTAGTGGAAGCAGACATGCTGTAGCCAAAGCTGGAAGCAGAGGCTGAGCTTAGACTGCTTGGTGAGGGTGCACCACACAGGCAGGAGTCAACATGCAGATCTTCTCCTCACCCAGCTCCACCATGGATGTCCTGAACTTGGACAGACAACAAGGAGAGGGACAGCACCAAGCATGTCTGCATTATAAAATTGAGGCAGTCTGCTTCACTGAATAATATTAGATAATAGACTCATACAAATAGTAACTCTCTAGCAATTACATTATGCAGCTAGACACTGAAGACAAATCTTACAAAAAACATTCTAAATTTGTCTCTTTGTTGTGATAGACAAGATGGATATGCAAATAAATGAATGGTGTGAAAATTTTGTACTCTGTCCCAGGCAATACTTGGAAATGAGAAATTGTGTCAGGAGCTTGGAGCATGGCCCATGAGGTGCAAAGATTTTCACCTCTGCCTCCAGCATTCAGCCTGCAGCAGAGCCAGGGCTGCTTCTGTCTGCTGTTGGCAAGATTATACATGAAATATGAAATTAATGTGTTTCAGTGGGCAGGTGCCTGACTTCACAATGGTCTCAGCCATAAATGGATATGGAGGTAGACCTACTGAGGCTATTTCACTGCCTTAGTCCCTGACCATCTCTTTGCCAGCCACTTCCTCTTTACTAGAGGCTATATAGGGCGATACACTCATTTCTGCAAAATGACAACCTTTAACTGCAAAAAAAGTGCATTTTTGCTAACGTGCTGAGTACATGCATTTCTGACAATTCTACCTTGGGGCCATTGTTACAGCAGAGGGGCAGGACAAGCAACAGGGAGCAGCAGTGCCTGCAGCTGAATCTGCAGTAAGCTCATGTGCCGGAGCCCTGAAATATGCTCCCCAGCCTGGAGCAGTTTTCAGAGCATGTGTAGACATATTGTCAGGGTACATAAAAAGGCTTGTACTGAGACTGCCTATTCTGCAAGTGTTTGGAGAACAAGATATTTCAATTTCTAGGATTATAAATTGATGCTTAGTTGTTTATAGTACAGACACAAAACAATATAATTTTGCTATATTACTGATCACCAATGGTGATAGTCACCATTTCTTTTTGTGGTTTCATTTCTTTTTGTAGTTAGATTCGTAACTGTCCACTGTTCAGTTTATTGGTCTTTTAGGTTTGGGTATTTTTTATCTAAAGATGGTTGAAGACTTGAAATTGGACAGTTTCTGGTTATGGTCATGGTCAGTGCAGAACTTTTCCATCCTCCAGCTCCTTGTCTCACAGAGATCTCTGCCTGGCTTGCAAAAATATCTGCCTTTGGTACAGAACATTCCTTATGCAGAGGCAGTTTTATTTCTTGGTCAATCCCAAGATCTCAAGGTGCACCATCATATAGAAGCGCTGCCTGATGTAGGTGTTTGACAACAAACATAGAGAATTTTTCAAATGTCCCACTGTGGGAGAAGAGGTCCTTCAGCTACATTAGGTCATCAAGATACAAAACAGAACTGAGGCCATCTCTTGCCACATGTAGCTTCTTGACAGAGCTAGTCAGCCTGCTCTGTGTCTCAAACGGGGCAATGAATAGTAACAAATAGCAAGGCCTAACCAGACTGCAGAGCCCACTGGGACAGCAGAACCAGGGACATGCAGTCAGCATCCAACGTGGTGCATCTATATTGGAGAGGTTTGCAGGACTGATCCCCACAGCTTTTCCAGACAGACTGGTGGTGACACAAGGCTTTTGGGCATGGCACCCCACTGGAAGGTTTCTGTGTGGTGGATAGCAGTAGTATTAATCCAGCTCCATGTGTGTAGTGACTTTGTAAGAGGATTTTAGGCCTGGACCTATGCCTCAATGGTGGATGTTGTGTTGAGTGCTGTAAAGGTACCACATCTCTTTAAATTAATTGCATGGTCCAGGTGTCTCAACATGCCTCATCCCTTGGTTGTTCCTACTCCTAGTAAATTTTTCCCACTGGCTACATGGGCCAGGGGAGCCAGTGGGAAAGCTGGAGAGCTGGATGTCCGCAGGCAGAGAGTTGCATTTTATAAAAAAATAAAAGCAGCGGAACCATTCACATGGTACATTTATGACGACATTTTTTTCTTTCTCTAAAGCTGTCTGCCCGTTGCTGTCATCTCAGGTGAATCCCATCTGTCATGTAAAAAGCACAAAGAAAACAAACCCTCTTAAATGAGAAAGGTCAGGAGGAAATCCAGTCCTGCTGAGGGTATGTATCTTAAGCTGTTACAATATTGAATCATGGAAATGCAGGCCTCGAAGGGACCTCAAGTGGTGTATACCTCTGCCAGGCGCCAGAATGATAAAGCTGTAGCTTCACTGTCAGGTACTTGTTTATACAGAGGTCTATATACAGGCTCTGTCTGGATGAGTACCATGCAATGGAGATGTCTAGGCAGTGCAGCAGGTTCTGTATGCTGGTTGTTGACTAATCATGGAATCATAGAATCGTAGAATCACAGAATCGTAGGGTTTGGGAGGGACCTCTAAAGATCTAGTCCATCCCCCCTGCTGAAGCAGGTCCGCCTAGGTCAAGTCACATAGGAATATGTCCAGGTGGGTTTTGAATACCTCCAGAGAAAGAGATTCCACAACCTCCATGGGCAGCCTGTGACAGGGCTTCTTTACCCTTACAGTAAAGTTTTCCTTAAGTGCAACTTTTTGTGTTCCAGCTTTTGTTCATTATCTCTTGTCCTGTCACTGGACACTACAGAAAAAATACGTATGACGCTGCCCATGCTAGTGTTACACTTCTGACATAGTGGAACTGAAACCTCAAAGTGATTGAAAGTGTATTTGAAAATGTGTAACCAGTGACAGACCTTAATATTTACAAATGAGAAACTGAATAAGTATTTACTACTATGATCATTTTCAGCAAACAAGTAAACTGTGTGATACCCTTTGAAACAGTAAAATATAAAAAAAATTAAAATCTATAATTTTAATCAAAAGTTTGTTTCAGTCATTGAAATTCTGTTATTGCTGCTTACAAACATTAAAGTCAATCAAAACATCAGTAGCCTGCAAGATCAATATTTTTAATATGTTTGCATTGCAGTGCTGCAGATTTTTGGCTAATGGATCTCACCCATATTGATTTCCATGGGAAATGTTAGTCTGATACTGAAATAATTAAAAAAAAAAAAGCTAGGGAATTATTGGTTTGGAATTTTGAAGGAGATAGAAGTATAAAAATTGGTTATTGACTGAATTGCTTGGAGTGAATGAACCTTGGGCACTTGCAATAAACTTGTAGCACAGAGTCATTACCAAATACTACCTTAGTCCCTTAAACCTAAAATCAGTCAATAACCTATTATAACAATGCAAATTGTGGTGAAATAACATAGTGGGTCGTTTTCAAAGCAGCAGGATATTCATAAGCATCTACATATATATGTGGATGGATGTATTAAATCACCTCTGGGATATACACAACAGCTGATTTCCTAGTTTATTTTAATATCCTGAGTTTACATTGATATTAATGCAAAAGGGTTTATTTGAAGTCACTGTTTAAAATAAGTTTAATGTCTCTCTGGCTACTAAAATAGATAATACAATATCATATACAAGTGCGTGAACAAGTATATATAGTATTGTCCCAGTGATTTTTTGATTTTTCTATTTATTCTTATTTATTATTCTTTGGGGAATGAAGTGGGAAGGCAGACCTACAAGCAGTGAGTAGCCTGAACCTGCACAGGTGTCCTGGGCCCAGACTGTCCTCGCAGTGAGGACAGTCCTGCCTGGTTTCTGCACTTCTTATTCATCACCTTATTAAATGTGTGTTATGGTTTTGCTTACTTAGCATAATACTGTTTTAAAGAAAAGATTCTCCTTGCTTTTGTAAATCATATCTGTCTGTGATACCTGGTGAAATTAATTAGTTCTCTGTTGCAGAATATACTCCACATTCCCAGGCAAAGACTAGACGAGTTTATCACAGCTCGGGCAAAGCGTTACTGGCTAGAAGAGTCATTTTTAATCTCAGTTAAATGAAACACCCGAGCAAAGGGATACATTTTGGTTCCTGCTTTAAAAATGCTCTGAGCCTTTTTTTCCTCTCTACACTGGGGACCAGCAGCTCAAGTGTTTCTTCTGAAACTGGGTATTGCAGTATGCAAGCTGTCGAGTAAAATAAACATATTTTCACCTGAGCTGTATAAATATTTAACAAGTATATACTAACTCTGCAAGTATAACTGAGTACCTGTGATAGAATGCAAAAGAGAGATTATCTTTATCTTTGTGTTTTATTATTACAAAGTCATCTATGGACATTATTTTTTTTTTCCTTATTTTGTTACTTTGATCTTGACAAGGTTGCTACTTGACATGGAACAAAGCAGACTAATTTCAATGCTCTGCTTAGGTCAAAATACAAGAAAATACACTGTGTGTGGAGCTGATCTCTCCTGGTAGAGGAGAGATCAGTAATTGGTGCCTCACTTTAACTACAGATGTCTGGCAACACGCAGGTTATTGCATCCTGCCAGAGCCTCAATGGACTGGTGCCTTTTGGGAAAATCTGCTAATGAAGTCTAAAATTTCTCAGTAAACTTGTTAATGGGAGTCTTGTCATTGGCAATGTACCTCTGTAGTTTCTCTGCAAGTCACGTAGTTTGTGGGTAATTAACATCCTTCAAATTGCTTGAGCCACTTATTTAGGACAGGGAGATGTGTGAGCTGTCAGTGGTGGTCCAGCAGCAGGCACAACTGCCAGGCAATGGCCTGCCCATCTCTGCCTCAAGAATCCGCACTGATGAGGGTGATTTTGGAACATTCTCTTTCTTGTTTTGCCTGATTGGAATAGATTTTACTTTTCAGATATTTTCACAGTTTCTGTTGCTTTTATAGTTGATACCAAAACTACATTTCAGATTAAACTTCCCTTGTTCTCCTGTTCAGCACCCTAGAATAGCTGATGAGTGTCTCTGTTCTGTCAATTTTAAGAGACCTAATAAAAAGATGAGGAATGTCTCTTAAAAAGAAACCATATTTTCTGACATGGCTTGATTTGAAATAGGTATCTTAAATCTGTAATCTGATTGTAGATACTAAAGAAGAAAATCTCCCTACTCAAGTATGCTACACGTATGTCTACATACACACAAATATTGAATGGGAACTGGCATGTCACAGCATCAAAGCCTTTTTGCATTGTATTTGCAATGTCTGTGTTCTTCTTCATGGAAAAGTTGCACACATTGTTCCTGGAAGGTGACACATATACCTCACCTGGTATGGAAAAGTAGTGTTGGGAGGTTTGTAAAAGTGTCATAAAGCCCTGCAGAGAAGTATTTTGTGTATCTAGTGGCACCAGTAGTTGCCTGCATTTGAGTATGTTTGCGAACACTCTTTTGGTGGCAATTTCTGACCGTTTTTTGCATCAGGCCGAACGAGTAGCAAGGTAGTGTTTGCAGCCATGGCATTGTATCCTGCTGCAGTCCATGCACTGTGGGCAGAAGGAGGTTGGGGAAAACCACTGATGTGTGCTGGTGTCAGAGACAAACTGGCCAATCTCTGGCCTGGCTGAGCAAAGCACCACACTACAGCTAAAAACTCCCACTGGTGATGACCAGATTGGATTTTAATTCAAACTCTCTCCAGGATCCAAGATCTTGAAAAGTCAAAATCCCAGCTTTGATATGGGGACATCATCTTGACAATCAATAACATAGCTTTAGATAATTACCCTTTCTTGTGTCAGTAATATGATTTTGTTTCTGCCAAGTTTCAGGAAGTACTGCTTTCTAGTGATGTCACTAGGTATCATTCAAGCATAATTGTCACAGTTTTGCAGTGTTTGAATCTTACTAGATGACTGGAGAAGTTAGTGAGCTGATTCAACTTTGTATTTATAATTATAGTATTGCTCTTATTAACCCATAATTGTTAAAATTATGATGGACAGAGCATGTTCTGTATAAGTGATTGGTTTTGGAAAACATAAAATGTTCATCAGTTCAGGAAAGTACTTGAAGCGTGATGCCACAGGACACTGGGCACTATTTCATCTTACCAAGTATAACACAAATCAGGGACGTATAGCATTCTGCAGGACTGATGCTTCAATCATACACTGCATACTGAAGTCTTGCAGGGAAAAGCAAAAATTTTAATCCAAGATTATATTTATACTTTTGTAGGTGCAAAATACTTAATTCTCAATATAATTGCTAATTTCCTGCTGCATGATACCCTGTTACATTTGTAATCCAGTCCTCCAGACTTCCAAGTAGTTTATGTGTACCTGAATAAGATAATTCTAAAATAGAAAAGCTGTGTCAGTTCAGTGGATATTACTGTTGTTAGTATAGCAAAATACAGAAAAAGTAGCAGGTCCACAACAGCTGGGCAGTTCTGTGATCCTACCCAACAATCACTCTTCTGCTTTAAGCCAAGAAACATCCAGAAAATTATAGGTATGCTATTTAGTCAGAGGAGTAAAACTTTTTGAACTTTTTGAGATTTGGGACATTAACAGCTCCCTTTAAAAAGGAAGTCAGAAATAGCATGCACTGGTGGTTCAGCGGCATAGTGTTACAAAAATACCTCCAGAGTCACAGATGCTGGAACTGCATCACCATCTCGTACCTCTTTCTCCCCTCCCCCCTACCACTGATTCCTCCTTTCTGTTGTAATGGAGGAGAAATTGATTCCAAATGTGTTTTCTTGACCCCCTACTCCATACATGTTAGCACCTAACCTTAAGTGATGTTTCTACAGTCTTGCCTGTATTTACAGTAATTATATGCATAATGTAGCATATTATTGTCTGGACTTCCTGTTTAATCAGTACAGAGCTTCTTACAAGTGCAGCTGAAAAGGGCAAACAAAATTAAAGCTTTATATACCAAAACAAGTTTGATTTGCTAAGCTCCCAGCATTCCAAAGTACACAGATTTGTTCCACCAAGTTTTGCGATGGCTTGCAGATGGGCAATGATTAATCAGAGAGCTAACTGTGAAGTAGTTTGCAATTAAACTGGAAAGCTCTGAAGCATGCTAATTGAATCAGAAAATTAGAGACACTGAGCAGTAATTGGCTATTTCTCATGCAGCAGGTGCCAGGCCACTCATCTGTGGAACAAGGTATTTAAGGCGCATTAGCACTAGTGAAAATACTTCTTGATATGGAACAGTCAGATTTTCTGCTCATTTTCACCATGGATGTCAAAATAAGCAGCTGTTATGTCCAGTGCCCACAGCTCACATTCCAAGAGCGTGAGCAGGGCCTTTATCAACCTACATATATGCAATGTTTTACGTCAGTTTGAAGTTGGGGTCCCTGAGTAACTTCCTAGTCTTTGCAGATGAGCAGATCTCTCCTTTGCCTTCTTTTCAAAGTTAACATAGCATGATGTTTTTAACGGTAGCAGTCAGCATTGCATGGTTGATCATCACATGCCAACCAGTACTTCCAGGCTGCGGGGAGATGGGCTTAGCACCTCGGGGTCCTCCACTTTAAAGCAAGGTGATTCTTGCTTGTCTGCTGCCATGCCCTTTGGGGTCTGCCTGTCAAAAAGTGATCTGTGGACACTATAGGTAATGCTGGCATGAGTTTTCATGACACCATTCTGCTTCTCAGTCTTTACCAAAAAAAGAGACTGGTTTTTTTTCTGTACACTGCTTATGAACACAGAGATTAGTGGAGTGTAGATTACTGAGGTTCTGCAAACTGCATTAGTAAGGCACCATCACTTTTGTTTTTCTACAGATTCAAAAAATTGTAAGTTTCTAGTTGATTATTAGTTGAGGGCATCAACAGTATAAATCTAATACTGCTGTGAGCTTAGTAGATACATAAAACCAATTCATATCACGTCTCAGCATGAGTTTATATCTTCTAATTAGTACCACCATTTTATAGAGAGCACATGCAATGAAAGTTTGTTTGCCATGCCAACAGGGACTGGAGCACATACAGTAGTTTTGCTATAGTAGAGTGATAGTGCTGTATGAGCACAAACGACTTGTAGCCTGAGCAGTAGGTAACCAGAAAAGAGTGGGATTTAATAAGTGAAATGGTAGAGAGTTTTTTACAGAGATAAAACCCTTTTTAAATTGGACTGAGTGGGGCATGTGATTTCTTTCTTTGCAGCTAATTAGAGCTTGGTATGCTTATTAGTGAATAAAAAAAAAGAAGTATTAAAATACAAATGCACTGCATTATATTACTCTGAGTATCGAGAAGCAGAATATTACAATATTCAAATGCTAATCATATCACTTAGCAGATGACTGCAGAAAGTAGTGTATTTGAACTGAGACATAAATTATAAATTGTAAACAGTGCATAGGGGATATGTTATAACTGTGTCTCATTTAAATTAAGGCAGGGAGTTTTCTCTGAAGCAGATTATGTGCCTTCATTAAGTTTTAAAGTCCCCTCTATAATGTTTTATTAAGATCACTTGGCACAGCGTTTCCCAAACTGGATGTTAGCAATATGTACTGGTGGAAACAGCCACAGTGGTGGAGGTGGTTCAGGTGCGTTGCTGCTGCACTCCACAGCTTTAAATGCAGTTTGCATAATTTCCAACCAAGTGCTGGCACACGTACACCAGCGACTTTCCCACCTAATACCCCTCCCCAAAAATCCCAGGGCTTTTGCTTTCTTTACTTGAAAGCAGCTCCAAAACATTTACATGATCAATGTTTGTTGCTAGAGGGATAAAGTTTGCTCTTCCACGGACAAGTGAGAACATATTGATCATTTTATTCTATTTGCTATTTCTAAATTCAATATACCTCTGGAGTTGATAAGCGAGATCGAGAGCATATTCCTTTTTTGTGTGCCTGCTTGTAGCTTGTTCTCAAGATCCAAGATACATTTTTGATTAATCACGAATGCTCAGGGGTCATGGAGAGCAAATGTGTTTGTGGAGTGTCAGCTGATGCTGTCAGATAAATGTCTTAAGCTTAGCCAGGGTTCATGCCCCAGCTTTAGGCTGTGCCAAATGTCTCCCCTTGTTGAGGGAGATAACAGCTACACTGGAGGCGACGGAGCTGTTTGTTCACTGAAAAGGCTGACATTTCCATATGGGGCTACAAGCAGGTGAAAAAAAAACACCAGCAATGTTTTAATTGAAACTTTAAAAATCTTAACTTTCTGCATTTTCCCCATCTTCAATGCAAATTATTTTCACATTCCCTTGCTGATGCCAGCATTGGTGTGCTCAGCTTCTCCAGTGGCTACCTGACTGCCGTGGTCTTCTTGTCAGGTCCTACTGGCCATGGCTACAACCCTCCTTTGATAACTTCCTTGTCTTCTGAGTAACTTCTGACAGGGTGTTTTTTCATAGGGCCCAAATGGAGGAGAAGTCCTGCCAGCAAAAGTAAACATTTTTAGGGGTGGTTCACGTTTTGATTCCTGGAGTCTCCTGTAATCTCAAGGTGGTGGTCCAGGGAAGGGGTTCACATCAGAGAGATGCTCAGCGGTGCCTCCTCTCATCTGTAGCATCTCTTGGCATCACCTTTAGTTCAACCACAGCAGTTGGTGTTCTGTAACTAGTCCTCAGACAGATAAGGAGCAGCAATGGGATTGCTGAGCCAGTGCCTGGAGAGCCTCTTGCACCAAGGCTGATTTGTAGTGCTGAAGGCAAAAAGAAAGATCATATGGCAGTGCATAAATAAGTGAAAACTCCCAGGGCTACTCATGGGCATTTGTTACAAAACACCTCACATTGGTGCTTTCCCTTCTTCCCATCTACCCAAAAATGTGTTTGTTCTTTGCTCTAAAGATTATGCTTCACTTTTCCTTTCCTCTCAAGAAGTTCATACTGTCATGGGTAAATCATCGGGGCTAATTAGACGCAATAATGCTGAAAAAAAATTAAAAAAAAAAAAAAAAAAAGGATATAACACATCTGTCATGAACTCCCACCAGATCTCTTGGAAATGAGACATTTTTAATATTTTATGCTGAACATAAAATATCTTGAGGAAAGTGTTTTACATTCTGTGTACCAAAATAAAACCTTCTGTGTCAAACAAGTAGTACTGTCTAAGTAGTGCCTTAAATGCAGTTATTTCAAATTTCTTTGCTCCTAAAATACAAATTTCATTTTAATAAAATGTACCATGTGTTTAAAAAAATTAAAAAGTTTCAGGGAATAGTGAGGAAAGTGCAGTAACTTTATTTGAAGCCTGGAGTGCACCCTGATATGGAAACAGACATGACTGTTTTAACAGTGAGTCTTACAAACAGAGGGTTTTTTTTTTTCTTTTAATGAGATGTTTTCAGCTAACATCTAAATCAAATCAGATGCAAATATTTTGCACTTTAAACTACTTTTAACTAAACCTCTATCTGCTTTTGTCCTAAAAATAACTTGGTCTTCCTTCAAACAATATTTAATATAGAGTTTTAAATCATGTTCCCCTACTATATGTTATTAACGGATAAATTAACATTAAGTGGTTTTGTTTTGCATAATTTGTCTGCCGTCTGTACAGTGGGTAGAGATGATGCATGTGAGAGACACAAATTTGAACACTTTTATTGGGTAAAAGTTGAGCAAATCCCTATTTCACATTTATTCTTTGTGTTAGGGTGCAGATTAATAAAAATGCTTAGCTGAGTGACAGGAAAATGCACTTAATCAAATTCCATGAATCCCAATAAAGTTCTAAATCATTCATTTAAATACCTAGCCAGAGACATGTTCTTTAAATAGATCAGTAATCCTTATTAAAAAGAGAAACATATCCGGCTTGGCACATCTGCAAGTATTTCTACATGATGACCGTGTTATTCCTGACATGTGAAAGTACATTTCTTCTCCAAGACCGTGTTTGCGTACACCATTTTTGCAGCCCTCTTCCCCAGGACAGCCACCAACTGCAGTTGGTCATCTTGTATGTTTGCAGCTCCACTACTTCTCATAAATTGAAGTAACATTGTCATGTAGGATCCCATGTAGCTCAGCACTTTGATTCCGCAGATGGAAGGAGGGTCAGTGCAGGCTGCGGAAATGACCATGAGCAGGTCATGGAAACTGCAATGGTATGGGGGCACCTTACAACATCCAAATCGTGGTGGTCCTCTGTGTCAGCCTTGGGGGGACGGGGGATGGAAAAGTATGTACGTTTAGATAGATACATATGACTGCCCTCAGGCTCAGATCAGCTGGAAAAGCAGGGTAGAAAAGATGAATGAAAATAAAATTATTGATGGAATTCAATCAAGGAAACAAAAGAATTCTTTATCAGCAAATTTATCAACACAGTTGTGCTAAAGGTCTCCTGCAGTTTATTGATGCAGATGCCATCTCATGTTACGCCTTATAGAGGACACAGCGTGACTTAGGATATTAAATGTTTGTATTAGCCCACCCAAATTATGAATTTCAATCTACTTTTTTTGTTTCTTCCCGGTCCTGTCCTTTTTCCTTCTGGTTTGCAAACTGTCTAAGTATGAATTCCTTCAGCAGCTGCTAAAGCAGACTGTAGCCAGCTAAGAGTAGAAGAGATGATGTTTAAATGTAAATGTTGAAGCAGTCTTCTATGACAAGTGAGTTTCTCACTGATGTAACCAGGCTTATTCAACTTCAGAAGACAGCTCAGAGAAACTTCTGTCTGTCTCTTTAGGGTTAGTCTGATGAGTGTTAACAGGGTTGATCCACAAGTTGAGTTTTGCCTGTGGGACATGCTGCACATCTCTGACTTGGGAGCTCTGGGCAGGGTGGTGGCAAGGTCCTCTGGCTTTTCCCAGACCTGTTCAGAAGTCAGGTGATCTGTATAGATGTTCTTACTTTTACATCTAAATGTATTTTTATCTGGGGACTGTATGATGAGAGAAGTTGCTGAGTCTCACAGTCAGCACTCACATGCCCTATTTTTTAATGATGTTCATTCAAGTGCCATCTCATTACGTTGCATCTTGAAATTCTTGGTGTGGTTCCCATGCAAAAAGAGGTAATTCAGGCCTTCGCTGACTTTTAATTAGTCATAAAGAGAAGAATACATTGCTTGTAATCAGAGTATTACTTTAGTGTATCCTACATGGGGATTAATATTTGTATTTTAGCACCTCTGTAGAGCCAAGAGATGTTTGCCTCACTACAGATAAACTGTGAGAAAGGTTGCCCATCTTCTAGCTACAAGAGAAACTTAATAAAGCTAAAGGAGGGATACAAAAAATGAGCTAAGTCGTTGCTGTATTCAAAAGTCCGAGATTATCTATTGAATCAGGTTTGCAGAGGAAGTATCTGATTTGTTTGGCAGAACTGTGAGGGGCTGCCATGTTCCCACCAGGGACCTAGCCTCCCTGGGGCAAGCTCTGCTTTTCTGCAAAAGGAGAAAAGGCACAGTATACACTTCTCTGAAACCAGTGAAAGCAGAGCGAGAGCATGCATTCAAAGAGTGGAAAGTTGATGTGTGCTGGGAGAGGAACAACAAACATCTTGCACAGGCTTTGGCCTCTTGGGCCTGCATGGCAGGAAGGACGGTCAGGACTTAATCTTTCCTGGCTGTAAACACAAAATACCAATATCCTTGCTGGTTTTGTTGTCTATCTGTGCTGGAGACAAGTTCAGAGCTTCTGCAGGTGCCTGCAAAAGGGATTTTTTGACAGGATTGTCAAAGATTGTGAACCACAAAAACAGATTTCCACCGTCAACAGAGATGTGTTGATGCTGGAAACCTGGCAGCCATTTTTTTCCAACAGTTTTCAGCTGATCCTGTTAAGGGAAACCACTGGGTGTTAGGCAGAGCTTCGTGATGCCTGGTCCACTTTGGCAGTGGTAAATGCGCTGGATCTGCCCTACCCTTGTTGTGGTCCTCTTAACATATTTGGCAGTAAAACTAGTTCTCTACACATTGTCACAGAGTGTGTCCTGTGAGTCTACTATTTCCAACTTGAGACAGCTCACTGTGCTTAGATGTGATCTTACTTTGTCAGCTCTCTTCCACACTAATTCTGCATGACATGGCAGCCAGCCCTGTTCTCACAGCCCAGGATCAGTTTCTCTGTGGAGAGACCTTCCTGGACATGTTAAAACCACAGATGACTCACTTGAACAGGCAGGAACAAGGCCAGCTGGATCCAAGTTCTTCTTCAAGAGAGCTTGGCAGTCAGACTTAGAGGCAGGTTATGGTAGGCACTGAGCAAAGTCTCACCACATTTTGAAAACTAATACAAAAAAAGAAGTTAACGGACAGATACAGTCAAAACCCCGTTACCTGCTGAGATAGCAGTTGTCAAAAGGATGAGCAGCCTAATTACTCTGATTCTTTGCAATCGTTTTCACAAAGAAGGGCTTTATTGAAGAACATGATGGAAATAATCAAGTAAGTCTGCAAAAGTTTATGAAAAAGATTGAAGAAAGTCCTTGGAGGAGTGTGTAATGAGCTTACCAGAGGCAGGAGTAGGTTTGAAATGAGATGGGTCAGTTAGGCAACAGGAATGATGGTCACGTATGTCTGTGTTAGTAAATTAAAGTGCCTGAGAAAAGTCTTGAGCATTGGGATGCAGATGGTTCAGCTTTTGTGCCCCCTAGACAGTTCCTGGCACACCTTTGCCCCTGCCAAGAGATGATCTCCAAGCATGGCCCTGGAGCAAGAATTTCCCTGGAGCTTTCCCCCAGAGGCAGCTGGATGCAATCACTCTGTTTTGGGGTTGGGGAGAGTTGAGTTTAGGGAGGACAGACAGTAATCATTTGGTGCCTCATTTGGTTATGTTTAATTTAACAGCATAGATGGAGCCTGTGGGCTCTGAAAGTGAAAACAACTTCCTGTGGTTAGACACGATGAAGAAAGCAGAGCTAGCAAAGGATGCAAAGGGAAGAATGCATGGTGAAATTTTAAAAAATTGGAAAAAAGATCTTTATGGTAAAATTCAGGAGAAATATCTGCGGGTCAGGAGTTCTTTGGCAGGATCTGAGGAAAAGCGATGTGGTGACCATGGTGAGCTTCAGTAACAGCGCTGGCCTTAAAGAAATCAGGTGAGAATGTTTTTAGGGATGTTACACAGAATCTACCCAAGAACAGCAGTCAACATGAGCCAGTCATTAGTCCTGGAAAATACAGAGCGCGTGAGACTTCGTGTCAAAGAAAAGCTCCCTGTGTTTTGGATTGGATTTTTACCTTTGTTTTCAATGTCCGTTACAGATAGACATTTAGCAACATAAATGCAACTTTTTCAAAGCTGAATTTCTCATTATGATTGTGTAAATGCTGCAACTTGATTAAGTCTTTGTAGTTATGTTTTGGCTCATAGCAACATCTTTATCAGCAGCATAATTCATACTGTAGCAGTTAGTATGACACTAGAGAGAAGTATCAGTTTATTTCTTAGAGCTAATTGGCATCACTACATAGTTCAAAAATCATTGGCATCTAGTCAAACCCTGCTCACAGAAAGCACACCACACTAATAAACTCAGATCTGTTATTTGCTGTATTGCTATTAAATTTAAATGAATGCATATTCCACCTATATCATTGTTTTAAAGCTGCATATTGCAATGTAAATACAAAAACAATCAGATTGGGTAGCTCTGTTTTGTCTATCAGGTATATATGGCTGTCACTCTCAAAAAATTCTTTTGGCAATGCAAAATTGATTTCTTTAACTATGTCTTTGTCCTCATGTATTTTAGGAAGGAAAGACACATTGTATATACATTCTCACTAATGAATATATTTTGAAAGAGCTTAAACAAAAGACAGGCTAGATATAACCCAAATAAAAAGGTGACATTTTAAAGAGTAGGAAATTTGCTTGGGATATAAAGAAGAAAAAGATCAGGTTTTATGTTGTATTTCAGTTTAGAGAAGACAAAGACATGGCACCAGTCACACTAGTCTTGTTTCTTTTTCTTTTTTCTTTTTTTTTTTTTTTTGTTTTAGTTTTAAATATTTGTGCATTATTTTCTGTTTGTTTAGTGCCTGCAGTTATTAAGAGCTGCCTGAAGGAGAGACAGTGATGGCAGTTTCACCCCCACCTTTCTAATCTGTCCTGGCCCTTCTGAGCAAATGTTAGCACAAGTGGCAGAAGTGGGGACAAGAGAGTGATGGATGGGGCTTAGGGAAGTAAGATCAGTGGCAGGATGGAAAAGAGCCCAGGAAAGGAAAATCTGCCTCTCTGAAATACTTCATCAGCTGCAAGCAGGAGCTGCTGCCTCCAAAAAGCCTTGTTTGAGCTTCCTTAGGGAAGATTGAAGTGGAGAAGACTTATCTGCTGATGCTAAGAAACCTGTGCAATGCTGGCTGACCTGGCTTCTGACATTTAATTCAGGTTTTTCACTGATGTTAGTTTGCTTCCTCCTTCTCATTTTGAGGACTACAGAGAAAACTTGCAGCAGCAGCAGCAGCAGCAGCAGAGTGGATATTGCAATGCATTAAAACTTATGTTTTCAAAACCAGACTCATAAAAAACGCTAAATCTAGCAATAAAACATCTGTCTTGTTTTATAGCGGTATGATGCTTGCAATGGCTTGAACTACAGAATGCCTCTGACCTCTTGGCTCTACACAGAGCCATACTGTACTCTAATTCTCTTCTTTTAATCATGGGGAAGGAGTATGAACTGTGCCTACAGAACAATAAAACTTTACCTTTGTGATAAGGTACAGGCTGTAAGCAAGAACTGAATTATCTTTACAGCTGACTTTCAGGTTGTAAAATTATAGGCTAATTTTCATCACAAATTAAGTTCACAAATTATTTTATCAGTGGTAGCTAATGCATGGCCAGCTTCTGGTAAGGCCAAGACAATCCACATACCTTTTCAAAAGGTAGCTGTAGGCGAGTGAAAATGAGACCTGAGGCACTGTGAGATTCTCACCTTATTAAAATGTAGGCTGAATTCCTTACAGATACCCACTCAGGTATCTTGTATAATCTTCTGTCAGGATTGTATCACCACCTCGGTTTGTATGACATTACCTGTTTTGAATAGGACAAAGGGCTCGCTGCTGCTGTCAGTCCTGTTTCAAGCTCAATATTCATCTGCTTCTTTGTGGATGCCATTTTTTATCGGGCATGCAGAAGAGCATCCCTCTGCCGACCCACCGTTTCCTGATGCATCGCTCCTTGGCTCGTGTGATTTCTGGGGAGACAAGCTCAGACCTGGATGCTTTTCCTCTCCTCGCAGAGAAAAGGGATGCCTCTGGTGCCTGCTCTGCCGAGAAAGTTGATTCATGTGTAAATTACCGGTTGGCCTTTATTTGCTCAGTCCGTGGAGAGTACACACGCAGATAAAAGGCTCGATGGGTCAGGGCTGAGTACGTGCCAGTTTCTCCTGTGGCCACGATGACAGGGATAAGGTTGTTGTCAAAGATTATCAGACAGGCTCTGATGTCTTATCATTATTTACTCATGGTGTAGGACATAAAAATAAAATTTGGCACACGGGAGGCTTTTGCAGCGTTTCAGACGAGTGCGCACCACAGCTGCCTGGTGTGATTACCACCAGCCCTCCGTACTAGGAGTTTTGCACATCTGTCTTTATACTGAAATGCTTTGCTTTAAATACCTGTTTTACCTACAGTGAGAGCATGCTCCGGGCTTCTCCAGCCCCCTTAAAAAAACAAAACAAAACACGACCAAGCAGGTGTTACCTGAGCAAAATTACTTCTGAGGTCTTATATTAAAAAGTGACAGAGGGAGGGTTGTACTAGTTTTCCACTGAAAATCCTTTAGCCCTTTTTTATTTTGTGTGCTTGTAATTCCCAGTCACAGCATACAACAGCTCTCAAATTCTTCCAGCATCCCATGTTGTGTCTCATGTAATAATGTAGTTGTAATGTATTTGTCTGCTTTACAACTGTATTTGTATTGGCATATAAAGTGTGCAGCAGCTGGGAGTTGTGTGGGGGTGGCAGAAAGTTATTTGATCTACAAAATCAGTTACCTGTCACTCAGTTGCCTTTCACTGAAACATAATAAAGAATCATTATGGGCCTATTAGCAGTGCTAATGTAAATGCATTTTATGTGCCATTTTCAAATCAACAGTTACCCACACAAAAGTAAAGTTGTTAAGTACAACCTTCTTTGTTTAAGGAGGCAAATCATAAATCAGGCAAGATATTAAGCTTATGAAATGTAAATTTAAGACCTCAAGGGTTTGATCTATCAGGTCAGCTTCAGTTTAGGCATCAGGGGTTATCCTTCCCTTCAATAACTGATAGACAAAGTCGTCTGTGCTAACATATTGCTTTCTACTTTTGTATCATGTCATGAATGCTTCTTGGAAGGGATAAAAAAGGAAAAAACAAGCCTTATAATACATTTTAAAAACATGAAATTAAATTACTCAGACTGGATTACGAGAGTGAGGGTATACCTTGTTGCATGTGGTTTTTATATGTCCCATGAGAATTCTTTTCTTTTTCATTGTTATTAGTGATATCACTTTTTTTGTGTATAATATTGATGCTATTGAAATCACTTAACAGCTTTATTTGCCAGAGAGAACCTGCCTAAAAAAAAGTTGTTGATACTAATAATTTGAAATTCATTGCACATCCCTTGTTACTCTTTTAGTTATTTAAATTGCATTTTGAAAATTCCCACAGTTTCAGAATCTAAGTTTCCTCTTGATCTTATCAATGCAGTTTGAAGCAAGTGTCTTCAAAGCCACCCATAAGTGCACTTTTTGTCTCTTTTTGTGGATTAGCAAGGCCCACACTGGGGATAAGAAAAAAACTTGGAATGTGGTAAAAAGTCAGTTCTTCACTGTTTCATTTTACCTTCTCCTGCACACTTCCCCAGTTCATGTTATTGGTCCATCCCAGCACTTTTGGTCCCTGCCGCAGGGTTTGCTGATGGAAGACAAAAGGAAAAACAATGCATCTGAGCTCACATTTGGAATCCAGGGAAGGAAAGGTTTGGTAACCTGTCCCAAAAATTTAGTTGACAATACTCAAAATGAGACACCATGGGGAAATGGCAGGTTAAATACAGGTAGGAATTCAGGTGGAGCATTTGGCACTGTGAGATAGCAGCTAATGACAGCAGTGAAGACTACAGCTTGAATAAGTCTTGATTTAATTGGATTGATAAAAGCTCTGTTCTTAGCTGCAAGCCTGCCTAGCTGGATAGTGTCCTTAGTGCTAGTGTGCTGTAGCCTTATCAGTATAAAAACACATTTTCTGAAAGGTATGTTGGTAACCCAGTCTCAAAATCACTTAGGAGAGTTAGTAGAGGATGTGTTTTTTTCAGTAATATCAACCTGTTTGTATAGTAACAGAAGTGAAATATTTGGCAGTTCTATATGTATACAAATATGCTTCATGTGTATAAGCATGGAGTATAGTACACAAATATACCATTTACTTAATATAAGCAACAACATTCTGTGGCAATTTTCCTAAGAATATATTTTATACATCTGTGAGGATATATATATGATATCATTATATGACAAATAAAAATATTTGAAGGTAGTGAACAGATTTGTTTATATATATAGTCATTTACTTAGCAGGATAGCTGATCTCAGATGCAGAATTCTTACATAAGTTGTGCCATAAACATGCATTCATATACGTGCAGAACTATACATAACGGCAGGGAGCAAATATCAGTAATAAAAAGAAATCCTTACTTCCAAGAACTTTGTCAATGGTGTCTATGAGTGCTCCATCTTAAATTACAGTACTGACTTAGTAAATATTGCTGTGCAATCAACTAGATGTGTGGGGTTTTTGAGTGGGTTTCTACCCTGTCTTTTACATCAGACACCTGACTTGACTTCAGCTTTAAGATAAAGTTGGAGGCAAGCAGATTTTGGGATGGGCTTCACGTGCATTTGTGCATGAGAAGCATATGGGCCGTTGCATGCCTAGTTCATGTTTGCAGGCACTGTGATTTATGAACCCAAATAAGTAAATATGATACAAATTACATATGCATTTAAACTGCATACCATTTAAAAATTTGCATACTATTTGCATGACATTTAAAATGTGATCCCGCTGGAGCAGGCTCTGCTACCCAGTGGGGAGAAAGAAGCAAGGGAGGTCAGAGAGCTAAAATTGTTTTTGGCAACTTTCCCCATGAAGAATTGAAACATTGCAAAGAGGAAAAATGGCTGCACGCAATTTCATGCCTTCCATTATGTACCATTAATTAATAGGAAACAAGACTTGTGCAGTTCTGTATCTGAACTATTACTTTTGAGCAGATGCATTTCACATTTGTGCAACGTAATGGCACACAGAAAGTTGTTTATTGTCATTGTTACTCTTGTGAAGGCACAAAAGCAACAACCAAACTAATATCACAAAGTCAGTGTAACAGTAATTCTTATAGCTGTGTGTCTCATTGTTTTCTGGATTACTTTGCAAATAATAAATCAAATTCCTCCTCAAGGTGACATGTTAGTAATTTCAAATTTGATTAGCTTTCTATGAAAGATGTTGATACATTTCTACATGAATCTTTGATATCTCAGCAGACTGACAACCTTAACACTTATAATGCCCCTTTGTGACAGTGTGGTACACTGAAATAATGTTAAGCTACTTAAATCTATAAAACCATGGGGATTCTGGTTGGAGTATAGCTCAAAAAGCTTGGCTTTGGCCTATTCCTTCTAAGAGGATCTGGGACATGGAATAACTGCTCAAGAATTTTACTGAGTTTATTTTTAATGTCATAAATTAAAACAAATGGGACTGAAAGGGAAATATCTACGTGATCCAATACCATGCCCCATAATTTCAAGCTTCCAGGGGACGGAGATAAGCCCTGAGGGATCCACAGGACGCTTGATACCCATGACTAGAGTCATGAACCACGCCACGTGTAAAGGAAGGCAAAAGCAGCAATTTTAAGCACTGCCACCTGATGTATTCATCTGTTGCTGAAGCTTTGTGGAAGTGTCAGCTTTTCATCATTTCATAGTTAAAACTTGTCATAAATTCATGGCTCAAACATTCCTCTTAGCAAAAGTGCCAGAAAAAGAACAGATTAATGTTTCCACTTCTGTAATGATTTATCTTTGTTTTCTTTGAAGAGGCCATGGGGTGGGGGGAGCTACATGCATTGTGAAGTTGGGAATTTTGTTAAATAAAATTATTTACAAGATTTCTTTTTAAAAATGAAAATCCAAATGCTTTTATTAATGTTTTCATTCTAGCATTAGAGTTTTCAGTTTTATTTACACACTTTATCCACATTAAGTAAAAATCAGTCTTATATCAGTGTATGTATCATGATTCTTTTAAAGAAAAGGCACTGTTACCTGCTTATATTGCCTGAGGAGCCTGCCAAGTAATCTGCTATGCTTGATAACATGCCTGTAAATCTAGGAGGAAGATATTTTGAAGGGAAAGAACATACAAAACCCAAAAACATCAGTAAAGCCCAGTGATTGTTGCTCAACAAACCGATTTGCATCTTGTGCATATTTGTCTTTCTATAATAGGTTAGCTGCTTGTTTTCTGGCTTTAGAGCGTTAAATGTATGGGATATGGCTATTTAAGAGACAAACATTTGTGCTTGTGCCCAATATGCATTCAAGGCAAGGGGAATAGAAAGTTCTTGTCTTGAAAATCTGTCCAATAATAGGAGAGTTTTTACTGAATAGTTGAGAGTCTGATGTGCACCAGGACACTGTCTGTTGCCTTTTGCTTAAAGAGAATTTTCTTTCCTTAGTGTCTTATGAAATTAAAAGCTTGCAGATAGGTGCAAGGACTAAGAGTTTCAGCTAGAATAAATCAA
Organism: Urocolius indicus; assembly: GCA_013401255.1. Taxonomy (NCBI): domain Eukaryota; kingdom Metazoa; phylum Chordata; class Aves; order Coliiformes; family Coliidae; genus Urocolius; species Urocolius indicus. The sequence goes on along the minus strand of WBNH01011103.1, from coordinate 48,673 downwards.
CATTGTGCCACTAAGAATTGGGATTTTAGCACTATCGATTTTTGTTCTGGCCAGAGCAAATGTATGGCATCCTGTGTTGGTGAGCAAAAAATACTTCTGGGAGTATGTGCAACAAGATCGATCATTGCCAGATCTAGGAGGTATGTTGTGAAGAGAGTAACAAAGAGTAGTTGGTAATATTTAAAAGATGGTGGACATAAAACATGGATAAGAATGCACAATGTGTGTTGTGTTTTCTGAATGTTAACATGATGTCTGAGCACTAGAATTGTGGTAGATATGCTACTGAGCCTGAACATTCATTCATATAGGTGATTGCTTCTTGGGCTGATTAATGCTTTTGTATTTGCCTGGCTTGTTACACATTTTGCGTGAGTATTAGGTACCCACTTTTGAAATTGAGCCTTTTATGACTTGACTGGACTCAGCAGATTTTCTGTATTTGAAATTGATCAATTAAATTGTTGTTTGGGGGTAATTGATTCTGTTTGCTACAGAGTGGCCTGTGGCTATGTTGCCCTTCCTTTTTATCTCATTCAAAGAACACTATCATGTTAGCACAGAAACGTATGTGCCAACAGCTGAAGCAAGGAAAAGAAACAGTGTACGGTTGTCATTCCTAAAAAAAGCAATGCATACATCTTGGCATCATACATCACACAAAGTTAAAATATAGGTGCAGTGTTCTTTCCCATAGGATTATCATTGAAACTGCCATTGCTGTTTTCATAGTGTCTTCTGTGATTCTTCATACTTTTTTGTAGGCTTTTTTTTTTCATTTTTTAGTTTTCTTTTTTCACTGTTCTGTTAAGCAAATCACTTGAAATATAAGTATTAACTAAAGGCACGGCAGCAAACTTCAAGGATGAGTCTATTTATGCACATGATGTGATTACAGTATAGCATTGCTTTTAATGACCAGACATTCTTAGCCCAAACAATGTATGAACTCTTCAAAGTTTTAGCGGATTAACATCACCAACTACTATGCACAGTAACAGACCAGTTGAAGCTAGTACTATAGCAAACAGTGATAAAGTACAAACATTTTGTATTTTGTACTTTTATGCTTTTACAGATGTTGTGTCCTTCAAGGGCAATTTGTCCCCTGCAGCAAATGCTTGCAACACTGGATTTGCAGAACAGTGGCTTGCACATCCCTGAATTTACCCAACCTGTGATGTGCATCAGGATTTCCACATTCAGCCCATCACAGGTGTTACTCAGATTCTCTGCTAGTTTATATTCTAGTGCTTCAGAAAATTCTGGTGAACATACTTAGGAAAAGTTGCTTTTTGGCTTGACATGAGGCTTATTTTAAATAGGAGACTAGAAAAATAGCTACTAAGGAACAAGAGTCACCTCACTTAAATGTCTTTGGGGGAGATCTTGTAGGTGCACACAATATAATTACAAGATTCCTGATCTCTTCAGATTCCTGCTAGTCATCATTTCATGAAATAATGAAGTAATAGAAACACAGAGCTTGCAGTTGCCTTGTTGTGTTCCTCGTCCATCTATTTTTCTGTAACAAATTATTATTTCTCCTTTATCTCTTATTCTTTATGGTGATTACAAAAGCATAATGCAACTTCACTCTCAGGCTGAAGTAACAGTTGTCATCAGATAGGTTAAGATAAAGATATGACTTGCAGATTAATAAATATGAGTGGTAGCTTTTCTTTTCTTTGGCTACTGGCAAGTTAGTTGACCTGGAAATATTGGATGTAAGAAACTGCATAAGCGATGCCTTTCCACTGGCAAAGATGAGTGAGACAGCTCAATTGTGAGTGATTTGGTGGTAAAAGATCTTTATTTGTGATGGGACTCCTGCCTCCAGATGCTTGGAGCATGGGAACTCTGTAAAAGTGTTTTTCCTTTAATGAGGTTAATTCCATATTGATGTTCTTTAAAATAGACATTAATTTTTGCTTTACATACCTGGGGTTTTTTTATCCCAGCACTTAATTTTATTCACTACCCATATAATGGCCAATATATGTTTCATAGCAGTGTACTACATGAGTTTCCCATATCTGAGCTGTATTACAGTCTCCTTCATTTACTCATTGTACAGCATCATAAATGAGGTTCTGCTACAAAATGGTCTCTTTGGACCATCTCTCTCTAATCTCAACTATTAGCTGCAGGTCAATGATGGAAAAATGCAAAAGTGATCCTCAAGGGCAGTACAAAACTCTACCCAATATAGACAAAAGCTGTAGCAAAGCAGCCCAAATAAGCACCATGCCCTCAGTTTCACCTGAGCCATTCTAGCACTTACTAAATTGAGTGTCTTTAACTTGTTCTTTCAGCTTGTCCGTTCAACTATTCTCTTAATGTAGTTTTCTGTGTGTAATTTATTTCTTTAAAGAAGGGAAATGCTGTCATATCATCTTCTGTTGCTGCAGGTCAATTGCAGAAGTGGAAATTCCAGATCCAGCTTTTGAGCTCAAACACATGGTCTGGTAAAGTGAGGTAAATGAGATGAATGTATTAGAGTGCTAAATTGTTACTTTGATGAACCACAGCTGAGGGAGTATGAAGCACTAACCCAGTTGGTCAGTTTTGTCTTTTCACATAAAGGATGATTCTTCCCAGAAGTCTGCTCTGAGCTGGTTTGAAAAGTCATGCCACTCTGTGGTCCCTGACCTTTCTGCCTCTCCTCCTCTCCATCTCTGCCCTCTTGTCCCTACTGTGTCCACACTGAGTCTTTCATGTCAGCATCTCATGCTCTCATTCCAACCATTTCCCTGCATTTCCAGGTCTTTCCTTCACCTACAAATCCAGCTTCTTGGTGTTCCCATGCCTCTTCTCTGTGATCTTTTTGCATAGTCAATCTCTTCTCTTGGTCGATTCTTCTCTCTCTCTCCCTAAGGACTAGTTCTCCTCTCTGCTTCCATTAGGCTGCTTTTTTTCCCCTTTTCCCCTTGTTTTGCCTGCATTTGGAGCCCAGGACAGAGTGCTGCCTGCGCTTAGTTCCTGTGCCTGATGCCACAATTGCCTGCAGCATCTGGGAGCAGCAGCAACAGCTGCAAAAAAAAAAAAAAAAGTCTGGCTCAGCCCTGTCAGTCCTGGATTGGAGCTTGCCCATTACAAAAAGCATCTTCAGAGGAGTCTGTGGTGGGTTCAGCTGCCAAATTCTGGGGATTCTGTGCTGATCATATGCAAATGAGAATTTTCAAAGGCTTGTGACTAGGCAAAAAGCTGGGTGGTTTTTCATAGGAATTGCTAAATTACAACAGGAACCCTACCTTCCAAATTTCAAACTCTGAAGAATAGACACCCAGGAGCTGCTTAGCAAAATTCATGTAAGGCTTTCTTTTCTTTTCTTTTCTTATGGTTAGGTTTTGTTTTGCCCAACAGGGGCAAAACATTTTTTTTCCTCAAGCTTATTTCCTGAAGTCACTAAAGCCTTCTAGTTGAAACATAAACAAATAATAATAATCAGCCTGAGGCAGAAACAGAGCATGGGAATTTTCATCCCAAATACTTAGCTTGGCAAAATTTATAAGCAACTGAAAGTAAGCCTTTATAGAGGATGCTATTGAGATCCCCAACTACAGAGGACCTGCTTGCGTTATACGCAAAAGATAAGAATATCACCATAACCCATTTAGGATACTAAACCTAATTAAAAAAAATCTCTGCTTTTCATATTTTAGAAATTCCCTTTAAGTAATGGGTGTCCTAAGGAAGCATTTGGATTTAACATCTCTCAGGCCATACATACTAAAGCTGTTGCATCTAGTTGATTTGTTAAGCATGCCAGCCACAGATTTATTTTATTAGTTTGTTGTCGTGGGTTTGGGGGTTTTTTTACTGAACTTCTTTTGCTGTGAAACTTAATTTAAATGCTTGCATCCACATTAGAAGTCCAGCACACTTAGTACCATACAAGTTCAACAGCACAATGCCTTTTGAGGTGCATCCTTAGTGTCTCCTGGGCAGAAAATACAAAAACAATCACGTATGAGGTGGTTCTTTTTCAGACCAGTGTGAAAAGCATTTCCCACCAGCATGCCTGAGCTTAGGCTTATAGGACAAGTCTTGATGCCACTTACTGCCTAGTCATGATAGTAGATGGGATGCACTTCCACCACAGGGGTTGTGTGTTCCCCATGTCTTTTCTTGCCAAAGAACAGGAGCATCTGCTCCATGTTTGGGACACAGACCCAGTGAGCAGGCTTGACTGTGCCTTTCCCAGCTGCAGCTGCTGTCAAGGTCCTGCTTCACTGAAGTCTTTGTGGCACAGCAGCAAGTTCCATGGAAATGCAATACAGCTGTATTTTTGCCTTGAAGTGTGAGCTCTTTGCAGGGGAAAGAGGTAAATCTTCCCTCATAGGCCGTTTCTCACAGACCTTTCCTCTTCATCCTTCTGTTGCATACACCTAGATGGATAGATCTCAACATGGGGTGAAACTGCCTGGGCTGCATAGCAAGGGGTCTCCCCAACTTCACGAGAGAGAGATCCCCTCTGGAGCAAACTCTGTATTTACAATGTCCTACCTCCTTGGTTCACACTCCAACCTCACTTAGAGACAGTCCTTTAAGTGTTCACTGCATCTGAATGCAGATCTAGAAAAGCAGTACTGAAACACATGATAATCTGGAATATTTGTGTTGAAAAACTCCAATGGGTTGCTGCAGAAAGTAACAATCATGGCTATAGAGATACCAATGCAAAACATTCCTGTCATTCTAGTGCTGGAGCTGAAAAACATGTCAAAACAGATGGGGATGTTGTTGACTGCAAATTCTTTGCTTTTTAGTCAGTCATAGATCTTTCTCTTTTCACAACAAAGTGGGGGGAAAATGTATTTTCTTAATTTAATACGGCAATATCTTGTGGTTTTAACATTTCATTTATCCCCAGACTAATGGGAAATGGGCTACACATGTTCCAGCCACAGTGTAAGTTTTTCCTGAAGTGCTTATATATGAGCTCCCCTCTAACTTACCTCTACAGGAGACTGAGTTTTCATATTAACTCATTGCAGGATTTTTTATGAGCAGTGACTGTCAAACTGTGCTTGTCGGTGCATTTGTGCATGCTGATATTGCTCTCATTTAGGCCAACTTCAGCTCCCACCTCAATCTTGTTTTTCCCCATGCAGTTTTTCCCCATAATATATCAAGTTTGTTTTAAACTTGTTTTGAAAAAACAAGCCACCGTGGTTTAGACAAACCAAGCCAAATTGGAGCGATAAGTATTAAAAGATATGCACAGGGCAAAAACAAAAGAATTCCCCAAATGTGTTTAAGTGATTTTTCTTCCTGCTTTTTTAATATAATATTTGTGGGCCAACTGTGGCAACAACTGATAATTTTAATGCAAGATGACATAATTCCAGTTCAGTGATTCCTCAGAGAGAAATTACCTCAACAACTTCTTTTCATTTTGTTCTAATTTTATGAATAAAAAAATAAATCCTTGAGATTCTTGATGTAAGGAAAAGAAATCATTTGAATCACCAAGTTTTGCAGCTCATTTAAATATTTCATCTCTCTTCCAAATATACTTTTCTGGCACATTCTGGCATTTCCTTCTCCAGCTCTCAAGGTTTACCATCTTTCTAGCTGGGAGAGAATAAACTTTTCTTCAGAACCCACTAAATGCTTGGCAAAAGATCTCTACCATGACATGAGAGATATTGCTTGGTCTTTCTGGGAGCTTCACTGTTCCGACTTAGCAACACTAGTATTTTTTTTTCCATTCCACATGGAAAAACCAGTTATTTGATATGGGATGTATTTTGAAATGAAATTTGCATTTCAAAATGTCCTGTGGATGCAAGGCAGTACACAATCTGCAGTTCCTCCAGAATAAGATCCTTATCTGTCTCACGTCAGTAGTTCCTTGATCCCACTGAGTCTTCTCCAGGCACCACTCAGCAGTGGAGCCCCACCAGTTGCACATGCAAACCCACAGTGAGCATCTCCTGCTCTTAAGGGTTTGTTTCACTCTTTTGGGGGGATTTTTTTCTGTACTGTGAACTTAGTATTTCCCTTCATATTCAGCTCAGACTTCTAAGATTTTTTTTCTCTTGCTAGTGGCAGACCTTCCTCCTATGCTCATGCTCATGTATCTGACTCATGTAGACAGGGATGTCAGACAGGGGCAGTAGTGGAGGTCAACACATCCCAAAACTCAATGTGTGTTCTCATCTTATATGACTTACATCTGCCTTCAACTTGGCTCTGCCTGCACTCCACTCACTGCTGCTATGCCAGGCTTCACCACCTTCCCCACCTGATGCCTGGCTTCAACTCATGTCATCATGGCTAGCTTGCCACCCTTGCATCCTGAACGTCTTCCATGACTGATCCTGGATAATGTTGTTCAGCTAAGGTAGGAAGCAAGGTGCATGAACAAGGGGAAGGTGTTGAATGCTTCGAAACAGAGCTGCTGTTTGCTGCAGCAGGGATGGGTTATGCATGGAGTGAAATGCAGCATTATGATCATTAATCTCAAATGCTCTCCCTAATGACACAGAATCATAGGATCATTTTAGTTGGAAAAGATCTTTAAGATTATCAAGTCTAACCACTAACCTAACACAGCCAAGCCTACCACTAACCACATCCCTAAGCAGATATCTCTGGGGTTGAGTTGCAAGACTCAGCCTCAGCTTAGTTAAATTTAGTGCAATTCACATCTGCAAAGCCTTTGCCACTTGCTGTTTAGTTTTAAATTGTCCATTTCCATGAAATGGGAGCTTTAGAGTGTCCCTCATTAAGTCTTGATGTGGTAGAAATTAGGATGCAGAAGCCTGAAATCTATGCAATGCACCACAAGAAATTCAAGTTTCCAGCTAATTCTGAGGCAAATGTGCAATTAATTTATTTTGTGACGTTAAGCAGCTGGAATGGCACCCCTACAAACAATTGTTTCCCCCTTTATTTGCTTTCCCAGTGTAAGTGCTGGGAGTGGCCATTGGAGATGGGCATTTTTGCAAAGACATGTTTGTGGGCTACAGCATTTGCCCAGCACAGCTGATCCTTGCCACACACTTCACCTCATCAGGCTGTAATAGGTGCAGACCTGTATTGATTACCGTGACTTGCAGGAGAGAAAAATCTTTGCACTTCAGATTGGATATAAATTATAAATAACATCTCCAAAGGCTGTGAGTTACAGAAATGGCATTCTTCTGAGACAGCGGCATGTAAAGCTGTTGTTGTAGAGGTTATTAACTTTATGATTGCAGCACAGGTGTACTTGACCCACAACAATGATCATTGTCCATAAAACCCCACCATCTGGGTTCAATCACCTGCCTTCTTCAAGAACGTTCATTAGCAACAACCAGCAAAGGTCGTGCTAATAAAAGAAGGTTAACGCTCACTATATCAGTGTAAATTCACTGATAAAACAGCGCTGTCTTCTTGCCATCTTTCTCACTAACACAGCTCTGCAGGCTCCTGTTAGTAAGTGGGTCATATAGGTATGAGGGGGTGAGGGGGGTGTGGGTGTGTGTGCGTCTTCATATGTATTTATGTGTATACATACACAGCAGCTGGTGAATCACAAATGAGAAAAACATATCTGGTGTGATTTAGCCATAAATGACTGATTGCAAGTGCACAAGGGTTATTCATATGTCAAATTCACTAATTTTTTTTCTCTTTTTTTTTTTTTCCCAGCAAATTTTTTTTACTTACTTGACAGAATTAACATTTTATCAGAATGAACAGAGTCTGTCAGTGACTCCCAAAACTTGAACTTTTAAGCCTATTTGTTACATGGTGTTTGTATTCTTGCATGGCATTTTACAAACTCAGACGTATTTACTTTCCATTAAGTTGATAAAAGATGTACTGTGTTCCTCATGAAACCGTCCTCCTTACCTAGAAGATCAACTCTTAATTTCTCTTATCGTTCTCTGTTGCACTTTCACAGATGCATCCTCTATTTCTGTGCTCACCACTGCATCTGTGCAGTAGGTACAGCTTGTGTCCAGATATTTTTAAATATCTGCTAAAGCTAGATCTGGGACTTTCTTGTCCTGTTAAGAGAGAATAAAATGTGGAGAGGGGAGATATGTTTTGTAGGCTATTGCTAGCAACTGGAAAATGAAGGTACGGCTGAGAAGAGACTGGATGGACACAGTGTAAATGAGATGGAGGAGGTCTTGGTGAAACAGAGTTGAGGAAAAGTCAAGAAAAGTCAGAAACTGGTGGGCTATGAGGACAGGAGAGACAGTATCAGTGTGTGGATGAGATGCAACAGGATCAAAGCCAAGTGGTGAACAACAGTGGTTGGAAGGGACCTTTAGAGATATCTAGTCCAACCCCCTTGCAGAAGCAGGTTCACCTAGATCCTATGTGACTTGATCTAGGTGAACCTGCTTCTGCAGGGGATTTGGACTATATGATCTCTAAAGGTCCCTTCCAACCCTTACCATACTATGATTCTAAGAGCTGCAAGGAGGGCAAATTATGAGGGAGGAATTCAGAAGTGGATGTCCTAGAGAAATAAATGTCTGGATGGAAGAAAAACAGGAAAGAAATAGAAGGAGATTTGAAGTGAAGCCTTGGTAAAGAGTGAGGAGAGCATTCTCCCTCCTGAGACTTTCACATCTACTCAGCATTATGGGGCAGTGGGAGGCTCTTTATCTGCCCGAGACACGTAAAGTATTTGCCCTGTCAAGCCTGAAGTGTCTCTGAGCATGTACAGGAGCAATGCTGTTATAAGGCATAAGCTTTAAGGTCAGGAGCTGAGGTGTTTGTGGAACTTGGACACCTCGGAGGACGGTGAGCAGCTGCATCAGGATTTTCAGCATCACTTGAGTTTAGGCTGTGAAGTTTCACCTGTCTTGATGTAAGGGACTGAGTCCTACTCAGCAGCTGGTGGCACCTGGCACAGGTGTCCAACAGCAGCAGGAAGGTGGGTGGATCGCCCCATCTCAGCCCTCCCATTCCTCACCCTGTTTCCAACCCTTCTGCAGCAGCAGTCCTCAAGAGGGGAGGACCAGGTGCAGATGGGTTTTCCTCAGGAGCAAATCCAACACTGCAGAGGTAGCTTATGGCTTCTTCACTTTATTTCCTGTGTGTATCCATCAGAAAATTCCCATCTGAAGGAGAATTAGGAGGAAGTGCCCTTCCTGCAGTGCTACAGGGATGTTATGCACCTGAGGACCAGGCAGAAGATGTATGCACCCGCTCCGGCGTGAGCACCTCCCCCACGGGCTGCGAGTGGGTCTCTGCTTCCCGGTGGTCCTCCATGGACTGCAGGGGGACAACCTGCTTCACCATGGTCCTCACCACATATCGTAGGGGAGCCTTCTTCTCAGTGCCTGGGCACTCTCCTCCCCCTCCTTCACTGACCTTGGTGTCTGCGGAGATGTTTTCACATTCTCTCTCCCTGTTGCTGCTGCAGTTCTGCAACTGCGCAACTTCTTCTTCACAAATGTGTAATTCACAGAGGCGTTACCTCCACCACTAATTGGCCAGGCTTGGGTCAGGTGCAGAGTCCAGCTTAAAACTGACTGGCCCTAACCCTGTCAGCTACAGAGGAAGCTTCTGGCAACTTTCTTTGTTTAAAGAAGCCACCTCTCTAGTCCCCCTGTTATTGAAAAACCTGGCCCAGGCCAAAACGGTTAGGTTAGGTTAGGTTAGGTTAGGTTAGGTTAGGTTAGGTTAGGTTAGGTTAGGTTAGGTTAGGTTAGGTTAGGTTAGGTTAGGTTAGGTTAGGTTAGGTTAGGTTAGGTTAGGTTAGGTTAGGTTAGGTTAGGTTAGGTTAGGTTAGGTTAGGTTAGGTTAGGTTAGGTTAGGTTAGGTTAGGTTAGGTTAGGTTAGGTTAGGTTAGGTTAGGTTAGGTTAGGTTAGGTTAGGTTAGGTTAGGTTAGGTTAGGTTAGGTTAGGTTAGGTTAGGTTAGGTTAGGTTAGGTTAGGTTAGGTTAGGTTAGGTTAGGTTAGGTTAGGTTAGGTTAGGTTAGGAACAGCCAAGGGCAGTAGTCATAAGATGAAGCAGACATGTTAGTGAAAACCTATGAAAATTCTCTGGGCTCATGTTGACCCTAATTCTTTGCCTACACAGGTTAAAAAAAACCAGGACACTATAATCCAAGCAGAAATTTTAGGGGGGGAAAATCCCTTTGAAATGTCCTGTATGCAGGAGATGATAAACATTTTCAATTAGGGGAGAGGGGCTGTTAATTTCTTCTCTAAAGGCTTGCAACGTGTGAGATCAGATTTTTTCTGAAATCATAAAAACACTAAGTGTTTGATGCCGCGCTTGATAGTCCATGTGCATTCGTGTTGCAGTTTGTTCCTTAGACACAGACTCATTCTTGTCCCTGGAAAGACCTTCTTCACTTCCATAACTGCCTGTGTCAGCATCCATGCCAGTCTCCAAGCTCCACTCTTGGCACAAAAGGGAAGAAAATTATATTCAGCTGCTTTACTTTAAAATTACTTTATTGCAATTGCAAATCTGTGCTTATCCTACTAGTGATTGAAGACTTTTTTCCGTCTTTATTAGAAGGAGTGTCTCCACCGTCACGTTACAGAGGATTTTGAAGTATTGCCTTGGCTGCTGTTTTTTTGGAAAGCTCCAAAGCTGGGTCGGTTCACGCTCACACTGCTGGTACAGCTGTTTCTTGGGTGATTTACATAATTTCATTTGCTTCGTGGGTCTTGCAAATCTGAAATGCTCTTCACTGAAGTAAGCTGACATCAACGTTTTCTGAATTATTTCCAAGAATTAATTCTCCATCCGGATGTTTCTTGGCACAATTAGTATTTAGGAACAAATAATCACAAAACATCATCACAGAGAGTAGCTCTTGTCTAAGATCTCAGTTCTTTCACTCATCCAGTCCTTCCATCATCAGTGAAATTATTTTCATAAATAGTGCTCTCACAAGTTAGCAGAGTACACTTCAGGTCTCTGCCCTACAAACAGTGAAAAGCTGTGAGATTTTGGAACAAATTCAGAAATTAGCCCTCTAGTATTCTGTATTAAATTAACTTGCATATATTGCTGAGGTGGGTTTTAGATGTGTTTGTATTTTATAAACACTGTGTGCTTGTTAACACTGTGTTGCTGGGTGATCAGAGCTCCAGAGTTTGACTTTGCAGAGCTCAGATCCATTCCTGATGCTGCCACTGGTCTCAGCTGAGCCTCCTAGTCTTCAAAAGCATGGTAATGATGACTTCTCCCTTGGAAAACTTGGATGACATGCCCTTGGAAAGCAACGGGGAGAAAGAGATGTAACTAACTGCTTCTATGATACTGTAGCATCTTAAGATCTATCATGTAAATTAGAAGTTTTCAGGTTTATAACCTGTGGAAGCTTTGAAGCTTAAATACTTGTTTTGCAGCTGTCTCGTCCAAGAAACCACATTGTATGTTCTTTTGGGAAAGGCTGAGTTCTATGCAGGTCAAAACTTCCTTTATTTAAAAGATAATTTCCCATTCTTCTAGTTGAGAAAATTATGGTTTTCAAATGCTAAATACTTTTATTTGTGCTCTTGAGTGCAATTTTACTTTTTTTTTCTAATTCATTGTAAGGAAAAATATGCATCTACATTTAAAAAATGTAGTTAGCTCACTAATGTATATTATTCAAATGTTTCAGAGCTGATATAATGTACCCTGTGAATACAACCAACTTTACATGTTGCCTAAATAAGCCAATAATGCAACAGAGTATTAAAGTCAGGGCTGAATAGAAAGAAATTCAAGGAGTTATCGGATTTTTTACCATTGCCCTGGGTGAGATAAGTTACACTCAGAATATTCCCAAGAGATGCATGTCTAACCTATTCTTAATTTCCACAGGTGAGATCCTGTGCTTTCCATAGGCATGTTCTTACCCCAAAAACATCTTTGTAAGATGTAACCTGAATATCCCTTCTTGCATTTGACAGGTTTTTATCTTTGCCTTTAAATACAGTTCAGATGTAGTTATAGATATGGATGGATAGATAGAGAGATAGAGACTTGTAGATAGAGATAATATAAATAGGAGAGACGTAATTTCAACTCCTACCTGCTTTTCTCTATGTGCTACACCACTTTAACATGAGAATGTCATTCGGTAACATGCTGTAGGTCTGATTCAGCCAGCAACGGATGGGATGCTGTAATGCTGCCAGAGCAGATTATTCCCTGAGCACCTCATGGCATTTCACCGGCAGCATGCATCCAACTGCTTTCCATGTAGCACAGCCCCAAAGTTTGGTGGGTGACTGAGTCTCTCCCTTTCCTCTTCCAAAAGCAAGGCCAGGAGGGATGGCACAGAATTAGAGAATTATCAGAATTCAAAGGGACTTCTAGAGATCACAGAATCTCAAGTGTTGAAAGGGATCCTGAAAGATCATCTAGTTCAATGCCCCTGCCAGAAGCAGGGCCACCTAGAGTAGGAACTCGTCTACGTGGGTTTTGAATGTCTCCAGAGAAGGAGACTCCACAATCCATCTGGGCAGCTCCTTCCAGTGCTCCATCACCCTCACAGTGAAGAAATTTTTTCTTATGTTTCTTTGGAACCTCTTAAGTTCCAGCTTGTAGCTGTTGTCCTATCATTGGACATCATTGAGAAGAGCCTGGCTCCATCCACCTGACACCTGCCCTTTATGAATTTGTAAATCATCTAGTCCAACACACCACCTACCACTCCTCGCCCCCCGTCCCGTCTCGCTAAACCTCCCAAGAAGAAGACTCCACCCCCTGTACCAGGGCTCCCTCACCCTCACAGCAAAGAATTTTCATGTTCCAGAGGAACTTCCTGTGTTGCAGCTTGTACCTGTTACTCTGTGTCCTGTCACTGGCCGCTGCAGAAAAAGAGACTGACCTCATCCTATCAACTCCAGCTCTTTAGGTATTTATAAGCACTGATAAGGTCCACCCTCAGTCTTTGCTTCTCCAGGCTGGACAGCCCCATGTCTCTCAGCCTTTCCTCATCAGAGAGATGTTCCTGTCCTCTCATCATCTTGCTAGTCCTGCGCTGGACTCTCTCCAGCATTCCCCTGTCTTTCTGGAACTTAAGACCCAGGACCGGACAGGGTACTCCAAATGCGGCTGCACCAGGGCAGAATAGAATGGGAGGACATCTTCCCTCGACCTGCTGGTCACACTCTTCTTAATGCACCTCAGCAGCACTCCCAGCTCTCTCACGGTTTGCAGGATCTGGATCTGGCTCCAGCATCTGATCTTTTGTGCCTGTGCCTGCATCCAGCCAGTCTCACAGTGTTGGTAGTATAGATGAGAGCAGATCTACATAGGTTTGCATTTGTGCAAATGACTTTTTGTGAAATTTTGGACCAAAGGACATACTTGCTTTTCAGAACTGTCTACCCCAGAGCACCAATTCAGGCCAGCCTGAGATTCTGTAACATTTCTGGTTCTTGAAATACTAATTCATCGGCCTGCATTTTTCAGCTGTTTGTGAATCCTTCCTTTTTTTAAGGTGATTATGTGCAATTTTCATGATTATTTGCATTTGTATTAATGGTAGTTCTGTCCTGGTTGCCTAGTTCTTACTGGGAAGGCCCTATAGCTGTTTGGTATCTACTTTTTTTTCTTTTGTAATACATACACTGGAAAGAAAGTGACTTGGCTTTTGGTAACCTGAGCTCAGGAGGGAACGACCATACAACTTTCACTTACTTGGACAGTCAGCACACAAAGGAGCAAATAATTTACCCATGTTCATGAGACTGCCTTTAGTATTTAATGGAAAGTAGTGAAAAATGACTGTTGCGTTAGCTTCCTATCTCTTTGCTTCTTTGCAAACCTTGCTTGCACTGAGCTTTTGAGTGGAGTTTGGCACCTGTTGCTCTTAGGGAAAGAGGAATTTGTTAAATATTTTGTTACCCTTTTAAACCACATGCTTATTGCAAGTGGTTTGCATGTTGTAAATGAGGGGTGTAAAAAACTGATTGCAGGTGTGAGGATTCAGAGATGATCTTTGTTCTGAGTTGGCAGGATGCCTGTTGCTGTTTCCATCACCCTACTAAAGATATCAGAGGTAAATAAGGGTCCAACAAAAACAGATACGGGTATGCATCACAGGAGACAAAAACCAAGTATAAAATGTCCTTAGTAGTCTATTCTCCAGCATTGCCACAAAGGTTCCCACAATTTTCCTTGGATGAATATTGCATCTAAACCAGCTTACTGTGTGTATAAGCCTCCTTCATAAGCTGTATTTAATTTCTTCAAATTTCTCTGTTTCTTCTCTCTTGACTCCTCCAAAGAATTCATTTCCCTCTGTGGTTGCTTTTAGATTATTCTCGTGCCCGTGACTTCACAAACTATTACTTCTTAGCCAAACTAAGTACATCAAGGTTTGGGGTTTGTTAGGGGTTTTTCTATGTCCTCTAAGAAGTCACTCCTTCCGTTTCATTAATTCATGTGTAGCTTGTCTCTTAATTTCACTTGCAAGGTCTAGCAGTGCATATGCAGAAGCTCCTGGGATCATTGGTTCTCAAAGCTCATAAGCTAGTGAACTTCACTTTTTTTTTTTTTCCCCTGAAACTCTTATCCTTCCTGTCAAAAGCATTCTGTGTTTTAAGAAAAGTCTATATTTTTTATTTTCCTTTTTCCTAGTGATGCTCTGAGAGTTTCTTCTGTTTTGGTGTTTGAGACCGAGCTTTAGATCAGTAGAGCAAAACACTCACAGCAGACACAATAATTTGTTCCTGTGCAGATCCATAGGACACTGGTAATCATAAATGGACAAACCTTATGAACTAAAAGTGTTTCTGTCATTATTGATAATGTCTGATGCACTCAGAAGTTAACCACCAAAAAAAGCGCAAAAAGTTAAATTCCTGCTTACAAATAGCCTTGTGATTGAGAAGTAATTTAATAGCATCCAAAAAGAGGCATGCAGGACATTTCTCACACATAAATGCAGATTTGAACAGTATAATTACATCACCACAGACTTACAGAATTACATACCTAAGACTTCAATTGTTATGCACTTAGTTCAATGTGTATGTGTGAAGATAATATGAGAAAGACATTTCCATTGATTCATAACTTTCAGGGGGAAAAATCTTTTCTGAAAGGCATATCGCACTCACGTTCCCAAGTCAGAGAGGGCTGGCTTGTTTTTTCATTTACTTGTAAAGGAAGAATGAATTGTGTTGTTTCTCAGAGTTACAGAAATAAGGATAAAATACATTTAATAAGATTTAAAGTGCTTCTGTTTGTGAAATACCCCAAAAAAACTCTGCATTTTACCATTCAAAGCATTCAAATCAAGTTTTGATGAGGCTTAGGGCCTTTTGTATTGACATGTTAACCAAACACTGACAGTGTTTGGAGGCAAAATTGCAAAGCTAGTGTCATGCCTAATGCTGGCATTAATGTTTTGCAGCCTGGCAGAGTCTCAGCACAGACCATGACCACAGGGACATTGCTCACTCTGACTGAAATCAATTGCAAGCTCTTTGCTGAGCAAGATGGTTGGTGAAGAGCAGCCATGCTCTCCATCCCAATGGTGACAAAACCCCAAGGCGTGGAGCACCCTTAATCCATTTTGAAGCCTGTGCTATTTAGAGATGATCCCCTGCTTAGAGAAGCAGACCTGATGTCAGCGCCGTGGCTAATATCTGTGGAGAAACTTTTCAACCTGGAAACTCTTCTCTGCAGAAATATTCCGGTGCAGAGGCACTCACGGTGATCTCTTCGCGGCTCCTGTGCAGCATGGGAAACCTTTGTCCCACACGTCTTGTAAACCCGGCAGGAGGCAACCATTGTGCCATGCATCTTGTGAGCATCACAGGAGGAGGCTTTTGTCTGTCGAAGTGGGCAGGCACTGTAGGAGGGCACCTTTGTCCCACACAGCCAGTAATCGCTCTGCAAGAGTGAATTACAGGGATTGCAGAGCTTCTTCCCTCCACTCTGGTTTCAGACAGAGGAGTTTGTCAGCCTCACTGGGTGAATTGCTTCTTTTCCTGAGTGGAAGTGGAAAGGGGAGACCGCAAAAATGCCTTTGCCCACAGGTGCGCAAATGGCCAGTGTGATCATTTGCCCAGTCATGTTGCACGACTGCCTGTGCAGACACCAATCCCAGTTTCAACCTTTGCTGTTCTTCTCTGTTTTTCCTTTCCATTTAGGCTGCCCTTTTTATTAGTATAATTCCTCTGTCCCTTCTTAGTTTGCATTATCTCCTATTAAATACGTCACCTGCTAATTAATCTAATTAGCTAATAAGCACTCTTGTTATTCCTTCGGGTCACTAATAACCACGTTTAAAAGACTTGAGCCCTAATACCAGTCCTTCTGGGGCTTCACAGGTACATTTTCAACCCTGTGTCTTTACTTACTATTGATCTCCTCAAATGCTGTAGCCACTTCCCAAGAAATGCACCAGTGCTCATTTCCAGGACTGTCTGAGATACTGTACCTCATCTCACAGATGCAGTTATGTCTTTCTTTGGCTGAAATGTAGTAAACTTGATGAATCATGAAGCAGTTGCAGACTTGCAGTAGTAATTGTAGAAAGCAGAAACACAAACTGCAACCCAGCAAGGAAAGGTGATGAGTTGAGATGTGGTGTTGAGTCTGGACCCAGCACGTATTGATGCTGTGAGCAGTGTGGGTGCTGGTTGACATGCTGCCTACAGCTGGAGCCAACATGGCCACAGCACCACACCACTGGGAGATGCTTTACTATAAATCTTGAGCATCGTAAAGTCTCCTTAACTGGAGAAAAGCAGCTCACTTGCAAACAAGAGGTAAATACAACTCTTTAAGAGTGGTGAAAGTCATACTCCACTGCGATTCCTCAGATTCCCACCACCCAAAGCCACCAGACTGACCTATGTGGAAAGACACAGTAATGGATAAGCCTCTTGCATGCTGATTTTTGTGATTTGTTAAAGCAGTCAAGTTTGAGTTTTATCTGTTCTTATCATGTCTGGGCTCATTGTGTTCTAAGGCCCTGGTTGCCCTAAAGGCACTTGTGATTTCTTTTTTTTAATGTTGAGCTCTCGCTTTACTAATATTCCAAGGTAAATTTTACATGCAGTAGTTTCCATTAATCCTCCTTTTCTCAAATTAGCATTGTTTTTCTTCCCTCCCTCACCCCAGTCCTCTGGTGCCCTCCTGATTGTGCATGAATTCTCAGAAATAATTGCCAGCGGTTCAGCAAGTTCATTAACTGATTCCCTGAAGACCCTCAGATGCATGTCAACCAGACCTGATGATTTGTATATTAAATTTTTGCAAGTATTCCCTTACCTGATTTTTTTTTTTATCAACAACTATATTGGCACATCTTCATTATTTCTAATTGTCAATATCTCTTTGTGGTGGTGGGTAAATTGATTCTGAAACTTGTTCACCATTCTACAGTCATTGCTCATTTCCACTCATGCCTTACTGGACCCACCTTCTATTTGGAGCTCCCTTCCAATAATGTTCTGTATATGTTAAAATATACATCCAGTCCTCTCTCCTCTTCCCCTGATAGCAACTGTCTGCTTTTATGACATTTCTCTCATTTCTCGTTGTGGGCCTGGAAGCAGGGGGGATTGATATTTATTTTTTCCTGCTGCAGCTGTAGCCTTAGCATATTTTAGGATGTTCTCTCTGTCTGACACAATTAACAGTTTTTGTATATCTTTTCTTTGCAACGTGTTTCTAAGACTTCTCAAAGAATTAATTCCTGGAATCACTATGTGTTGTGTGACAGACCATTGCTTAATACGATATATTGAGCCTTGCAGTTTATCATCACGGCCATTGAAATTAGTGAGCGCTAAGGGTATATCTACCTTAAAGGACCTTGGCTTTAGTACTCCTGCTTCTTATTATCCAACTTTCACAAATTACTCTTTCTGTTGAAAAATAGATGGCTGCTCATGCATTTAATTTGGATTTGTCTAGCACTAAATACACAACTGAGATTGCAGTCATCAGTGATATTTTTCCTCTGGCAAAAACCTTGTGGCCAAATCTGTTGTCACCTTTAGAACATAACTCCTCTTGCTTCTGCCTAATTTTCCCAGCCTCTGGTATATAAATCATAAATGTACAGTCTGTGCAGTGTTAATTTTTTAGGGCTCTCCCTTTAGTAGCGTTGAATGTGAATATGTAAGGACAAAATCTGACCTTTAAATGACTATAAAGGGCCAAGGCAGATACTTGGAAAGCTTTTCTTATTGCAATATTAATCAAGCAAAGAATCATCATAATCCTGGAAACTAAATAGCCATTGTAGTGATTTTATCACCAGGGAAATTGTTCATCTGTCAGTAAGATTGTTACTAGGAAAGGGAAAATAGGGAGTGTTAAAATTGCTTTAGACTACTGAATCATTGAGTCCCTCTAGACTCAAAGCTTGAATTGTTTTTTGAGGGGGGTGGGTTGAGAGGGGTTGCTACAGGAAAGCTGTAGGTTAATCAGTTTCAGTAACATCAGTGAATGTAAGTCTGATCTCTCTTGAGGACCTGAGGAGAGTGCATAGGAGAAGGCAAGACAGAAAAGGATGGGGAGGATTCAGAAATTTATTGTTTTGTCATTTTTTGTTTCTGGATGGCCCTTTCACAGAGGAGGAAGGTTGTAGATAAAAAGAAAGAAGGGGGGGGAAATCCCCAGCATTATGTTCCCTGCCTATATTTTCATCTAATTGAATCCAGTGGATATTAATGAGAGTGAATACGATTGAGACAGAAGGAGACGAATGCAGGGAGGCAGGAGTGGCAGAGATGTGTTTGTGCAGGAAGCCTAGAAAGCCACATGGGAAGATGTTTTGTCTCTCTAGGCTCAACATGATGCTACCATGTGCTGTGATACAGGTGTGTGAGGTGATCTACCTGTGCAGGAGTGTCCTTGGGATGTGCCATGACAGTTTGTAACTCCGAAAAACCATCTTAGGTAGATGACATTTTTGCTGGTATGATTGCATGATACCAGCAGGCAGTCATGTACCCAACTACACTGTAATCTGAGGGACAAGTCTTTTAGGCTGTGGATTGTGCTTTATCCTTCTGCTGTAGTGGGAATGCTAATGCATACGGGATGACTTTGAGGTGGGGAACAAGCGTTGGCAAGTATGGCTGTGGGGTGGCTCTCATAAGGGGATGAGGTGACTAGTCTGTGTTGATACCTGCAAGGTATGACAGACTGCCTCCCAGCAAAGAGGACAGGTGAATTTGGAGATAGGAAATGTTTGTATAAAAAGGTGCCTCTGGGATTTTGCCTAAGATGTCATGAATTGTCTCCGTACAACAAACACAGAGGGGTGAGGGGGGAAATCTGTCTGTGCACATGACATGGATCCTCTTTCTACAAAAATGTCTCTTTGTGTGGGAAGTGATGTCTTTCTGTAGAGGGGGTTTTTTGGAGGACCTTCTCTGATGGCTGCCTGTGAGGGAGCAGGGGAGGGCAATGTGACAGGTAATGTCTCCATCAAAGACTTTCTGGAGGGGACAGTGTGCATGGAGCCACCAAGGATAAGTACACAAGGGCAAAGGTCCCAACAGGGATGTGAAGGTGGGTGTGCGGGTGTTGCCATGCCAGAGCATCCCTACAGGACAGCTGCCTCATGTCCCTGGGGACCATCAGCTGCCTCATGCAGTATCCCTCCCCTCCAGGCAGGCCTTGGCCACCGTGTCCTTCATTGTTGTCACCCGTAGATTGTGATACTGTCACAAAACTGTTGCTAGGCAACAAATGTGGTTACTGGGTCTCAGCGAATAGCTGAAGGGGAAAGTGAAGTGTTGCACCATTGTAGAGTAACCATAGCAATGACCTACTATTACAGACTAAAGAATTATCATTAACAATGTTAAAGTATCAAACTGAGGCCCAGGATCCAGAGACTTCCAGGCAGCATCTCTGCATAATTTGATTACCCAGGAACAGGTCCCAACTCTTTCACAGCCCTTGGCTCCCCATCTCCATCACCTTGGTTTTGTTTAGGGGGTTGTTTTCTGGGTTTTTTGTTTAAATAAAGCAAATGCACTGTGTGTTGAAGGAGATACTTGTAAAACAATAGAAATATACACACACTAAAAAGGTGTGTGTATTCTTCCCTCTGTGTGCAGAGGGAAGAAATCAGCAGGAAAGGTCCACTTTACTGCCTTAGCATCATATATAGGTTTGTTGGGAAAGGATTGCACAAAGGATGCTGTCACAATGCACCAGTTGTTCAGATCAGGTGTTCTCTGTCAGTTAAAAGTGTGTATACAAGGCTAGGGATAGTGTGAAATGAAAAAGAAATAGCAAAAAAATGCACCAAACTTGATAAGTAGTCACTTCTGTTTTCCGAGTTACATGGGACAGGTTACTCAGCAGGGTGCTGTGATGTTCCACTTTCCCAGGCCCAAGAGACATTCAGTCTCTGATTTGTGATGTGGATGGCCATGAGTCTGTGTGTCTGCATTACTGTTCCTGCCCAGCTGCCCAGGAGCTCAGCAATGGGGCAGTCCTGCCCCACCACCCCAACCTGTCCCCAGACCAGCTGCCAGCAGTTGTGTCCGCTCCACAGGTTTTGCATCAATACCTCAGCCAACAGGGCCAGCATCAGTGAAATGACCTCTGGTCAAACTGTCACCTTTGTGTTTTGCAGGTACTGAACGCCATGAACTCACTTCCTGGAAGAGTTTTTCATCTATTTTCAAGTTCTTCAGTGAGGCAATGGAGGCAAAGAACACCTCAGTGAAACCAACCCCAACACGTCGCTCCAACAGGATAAAATATGAAGAACTGTAAAAAGAGGGGAAGAAAATTTAAAAAGCCAAAACAACCACCACTAACCTCTTCACTGCTTGTTTTCTGCAAGGAATCTCCCAGCCCCTCATTAGATTGTTTTCTTCCTAGAGCACAGGGTCGTGATGTATACATCTAAATAGCGTTTTACATTATTTCTAGATGAGTGCAACTGTCAAAGCAATATGGGTTCACTGGTTGTGCTTCCTGTGGGCTGTAACTTGGATTTCGTGCTGCCCATCAGCACACAGATTAAGGCTGACAGTGGTACTGCACAGTGCAGCATGGTGCAGCTCTAATTACCCTTACATAGTCCTGCACCAAGCTGATGCCAGAATTTAACAGCTTCGTCCTGGTCCTATCGCCTGAAGGATTTTTTGCTGCTTCCTTCTATTTTGAGACAGAACAACATAGAAATTAGTCTTTTGTTTAAAAAAAGACGTCTCTAACTCAGAAGTGCTAACCAGCCCATGATTTTACACTCAGTAGCCTTCTCTTTCTCTGGGACCAAGTGGGATCAGCCCTTGACTCTCATTTTCTGCTGGTAGGAGGGTCCAAGAAGTTTGGTCCAGAGTGTGGGGAAGCCTCTTTGTTACAGCGCTTTTCTTCTGCCAAATCAATGGCATTATCTGTAGACCTTCTCTTCCTTTTGAAAGTTCCACTTAAAAAAATTGCCTATTCATTAACTGACTGGATCACAGGGTGAACTATGAGCCAGCAGTATGCCCAGGTGGCCAAGAAGGCCAACGGCATCCTAGCCTGTACCAAAAATAGTGTGACCAGCAGGACTGAGGAGGTGATTGTCCCCTTGTACTCAGTGCAGCTGAGGCCACACCTCGAATTCTGTGTCCAGTTCTAGGCCCCTCACTACAAGGATACGGAGGTGCTAGAACATGTCCAGAGATGGGCAATGAAGCTGGTGAAGGGTCTAGAGAACAGGTCTTATGAGGAGCAGCTGAGGGAGCTGAGGATGTTTAGCCTAAAGAAGAGGCTGAGGGGAGATGTGATCATTCTACAACTAGTTGTAGTGAGGTGGAGATTGATCTTTTCTCTCCAGTAACAATAGAACATGGGGAAATGGATTTAAGTCACTCCAGGGGAGGTTTTGATTGTCAATAGGAAGAACTTTTTCACCAAGAGTGTTATTAAGCATTGGAATGGGCTGCCCGGGGTTGCGGTGGATTCACCATCCCTGGAGATTTTCAAAAGATGCACAGATGAGGTACTGACAGATGTGATTTAGCAATGAGCTTGGCAGTGTGAGATTAGTGGTTGGACTTCATGATCGTAAAGGTCTTTTCCACTGTAATCATTCTATGATTCTGTGATATAGCAGGGGAAAAAAAACCACCAAACACATTGCACATTTTTCTGTTTCTTTTTAAACACAGAGACACTTCTGTTATCATGTGGCAGGTTTGTAATGACTTTGCCATCCCATGGTTATTCCCTTTTTCCCTAAGCTCATGGATTCCCCACTTTCCCAAGTGCTGGAGGGACTGGTGGGGTGGAGGGACGATGTGACTATAGCCACCACGGTCGCTGTCGGCAGCTTTTCTCTACTAAAACGTCTGATAAGTGACAAGATTTGCCTGATAGCGTGCCTTCCCCCCCCCCCGAGTAAGTGGGCTAATTAAGCTCTTCTAGTGTTGATGATGCTAAACTGAAGTGATCTTTTCGTCAGTGGCCGCGCCCACCTCGCCTTTGGTGCTATTAGTGCCGAGAAGGCAACATTCAAAACACACAGGTTTGGAAGTCCTGTCCCACCCACCCCTGTATAACATTTCCCATCTCACAGCTGGGGGCCAGGAATGCCGGGGGGGAGAGGGTTAAAACGTTTAAACTAGGCGATACCCGAGCAGAGGTCCCTCCCTCCTCCGCGGGGCAAAGGCAGCGGTGCCCATGGAGAGGGTACAAGGGAAAACCTGGACGGTTTTCCCGGGGGACTCTTCGCACGCTACCAGTGGCAGTCTTCCTTTTCCACTCCTCCAGCTCCAGCTACCTGTCCTCTTTCCAAGGATCTCTTCCCCTCCAGGCAGAGGTGTTCAGGCTGTGCCTAAGCGAAGGGCAGCTCAGATCGGCGCCCGGCGGTTTTTCTTCCCCGAGAGGAAACTGTTGCTGGAGGCAGAGGCTTGCAGCCTCCACGCCACCTCCCGCCCCCCTCTCTGCCTTCCTCCCCCGTCGGAGGATGCTGCTGCCTGCATGGGGTCTCCGGGCTACGAGGAACGAATCTATTCGTTCTCTGTCGCAGGAACGAATCTATTTTTTTAAGTGCCGATGAGAAACGAAATGCACAAAAATTTCTACTCTTGCCCTTGGGTTTTAATATTTTTATCTTCTTTTTTCTTTACCGTGCTCCCGGTGTGGATGACGTTACCGCTTCCGTGGGAGGCTGTAATGCACACGGGAGGTCCTCGCCACCGGGACTACTCTGCTTGCACTGAACACAAAATAAAGATGCTCTTTTCTCTGCTCCTTACGAGCTTTGTGTCCCCGCGCCGAGCTCTGCGGGGGACGCGATCCCCGGTGGGTCGCGTGGGGCTGTCTGGGAAAACACGCAAGGGGGGCAGATGGGGCCTGTTTGCAAACACGACAGGGTTGGGGGAGAGGCGGCGGAGCGGGGTGAGTTCTTCTCGGGACCCTGATCCCCCTCACGCTGCTCCCGCCCACGCAGGGCTTCTCGGGGGTGGGGGGGGGGGGGCGGATGGGGCTTCATGCCCAGCTTCATGGCACAGGTCTCGCCCCTCGCTTCTAGAGCGAGTGTGGCTTCTCCTCCACTCCCTCTCCTTCCACAAGAAGCCACCGTCCCTCTCCCCTTTAGTTAATACAAGAGAATATAAAAAATATACTCTGGGAGAAGTGAGGATGAACGGTTCCTCGCGGGGCAGGACCATTTATCTTTTTTGGAGGGGACACACTGAGGGAGGTGGCATGTCCTCCCTCTCCCCCAGAGGCTACGTGGGCTGTGGGAGTTGAGGACAGCAGCGAGTGATCCACCCGTGGGAGCTGCAAGAAGAAGGAGTGAGAGCATCCTAGTGTGTGCGATGGCTGTATGGCGTGGAAAGGCGACAACGGCAGCCCCAAAGCCCATTATGGAGGGGTGAACGTTGGTTTGACTCCTTCGAGTCGGTGTTTTTGGAGTTGCCCCGGTCCCTCACGCCGTGATGTTTTTAGCAGACAGAGGTCTGACGTCAGCTACCCTCACGATTTCATCACAGGGAAACTCTGATATCATGCTTCAGCCTTTGCCCCGAGGGGAAAAAAAAAAAAAAAAGGCGTCCAAAAAAACTTCAAAAACACAAACAAAACCCAACTCCTGCCCCCCACAAAAAAAAAAAAAAAAAAAAAAAAACAAGCAAAAAAAAAAACATAAACAAAAAAAACTCAGAATAAACAAACCAACAAAAATCCATAGCAAAACTGACACTAAGGCAGAATCTACAAGAAGATTTCTCAAGTCCTCATGAGCTAAAGGCTGGTGGCCCACCTATCCAGAAGGCTGTCAAGCTGTTATGCAAGGCGAAGTGCCACCACTGGAGAGACGGACCAACGACAGTACTGTTTTCTCGCCAAGGAAGGGGAGGAGGAAAGAATATTCGTCAGGAAAAACAGCCAGCAGACTCCCAAACAAAGTGAGGATGGTGCGGGGAATAAAAAATGGGGGGGGAAGCAAAGAAATCTTTCATCTGCACAGTTCAGACATGTCGCGATCCTCCCCGAGTCAATCAAAAGATGATGCTACTTTTCAAGGGAATGCGTATTTTCCCTCTGCCTCCGAGAAACATTACTAATTGGTTTTTTGTTTGGATGTTGGTTAGTGGTTTTTTTTTTTTTTTCCCTCTAGGAATTTCATTCAGAAGTACAAATGAAAAGTGTCACCTCTAAAACTGCATGGAGCCGCAGATTGCAGTGTTCCCTAGTCAACCAAACCAAAAATAACCTGCCAATAATGTGTACATCCCTCGTACACCCGGGCAGAGAGCTACATCCGACAGTGTGATGCGGGTGATGCGGGTGATGCGGGTGATGCGGGTGTGTGTATGTGTCTGTGCACGCATCCATGGGCATCCGGATCTCACGGGGATGTGTGTGTGTGTGTGAGCGCTTTGACGCACACGACAAAGTGTGAAAAATGCGCTTCTCGGGGAACTTGGAAAGAGATGTCATTTATCCTTGTACCGTCATCAGAATACCCCAAATTTTCACTTTTCTATTCCATTTCAGATTGCATGTATTTGTGAGTATTTCACCAGATCAGTGACAGCTCTTTATTTGCATAATTATATGCTCTGGTCTGAAGAGAAAACTAACCCCCAAATTTCATGGGTCACCAAACTGCGACAATCCACGTTTTATCACGTATGCTAAGCAAAACCTAAGGAGCTAGATGAAGTTTCTTGGGGAGTTTTTACTCCTCAGAAAATTAAAGATTTTATGCCTCTTGAATAGATGCGAAATCTTTCCAAGCTCTTTGTAACTGAATTCCGTTTGAAGGCAAAACTAGAGATTAGCTCGTAGATCTGGATTTCAGACCCACTAGCATTATTACTTCAAAGTGGATTCAGACAAGCAGCTTTACTGCGTCGCTCAGTTTCTCCATCCTAAGTACTGTCATTTAAATGGTGACCAGGAAAAAAAAAAAAAAGGAAAAAAACACCAACCACAGAAAACAAACAAACCAAAAACACCCGCAAAAAAAAGTGACAAAATGTGAAAAAATGCGGACATTCGACCCATCAAGCCAGCAGTGACCAATGAATTTCCTTCCACCCGTTCAGATCACTTTTATCCTTTTTGCTGGGCGCTCCCCCCATATAAAGAGATTGGGCACAAATACGAATGAAAAAAAGTTTCTCAAGCTGCAGAATGTGTTGTGGTCCATCAGTTGCACAATAACCTCCCTCTTCAGTTATGACACGCTCTTCAAGTTTCCCCCTCTATCAAAACGCCTTGTTATGAGGAGCAAGGGACCTGGTATTAGCACTGACTGGTGGCCACGATCCTTTCCTCCTCCACATCGCCGAAAATGTCTAGCTCTTTTTTTGAGTCCATTTAATTTTTTTTTAAAAAAAAACAGTTAAAGTATCCATTCAGACTTCAGGAGGAGCTGACGGGCTTGTGGGTGAGCTGTGAGTCCCGGGGTACGTGCCACACAAGTTTAACTTCTTCGAAATATGAAAGATTTGCCTGGTCTCCAAGCTGGGACAAGTCCCCACTGTCTGCAGCCTTGTTCTGGGGTCTCTCCGAGCTCTCGGGAAGGAGAAACTTTATTAAAAGTGGCTTACTTCTGTTAGTATCGGCAGCAATGATCTCCTGACCCCGTTGTGGAGAGAGCAGCCCTTTTTCCAAAGATTGCCGCTCTTTGTGGGTTGAGAGCCCGAAAAGGAAAAATATTTCTCTTGTCCTGTAGAGGAGTTCGGTGTTTTGGTTTCGGTTGTTTTGTGTGGGGTTGTTTTCTTTCTTTCTTTCTTTTATTAAGAGCAACCCTAGGAGCTTTTCCCGGGGGAAGAGGATTTACAGTAGAGACTGGCATCCGCCGAGTTTGCGGTAGTGATGTGGGGAAGTTGTGACTCCTGTGTGACTTCTGAAAACCCGCTCCAGGCAGATGCAAGCCTCGCACCGCCTCCTTGCCTTGCGGGGACAAGGTGAATTACGAAAGTGACATTAAAATACTGCTGGAGACGGGAACCCTTCCACCATACTCTCGTCCAGCTGGCGCCGGGGGTCCGGGGGGCAGGGAGGACATGGAGCCAGGGGCCCACTCTCTCCAGGGAGACCCCGCTGCCAGATATCCCCTACCATGAAACGACATAGGAATATTGCCTCCACACTCCTTGCACCCCTCAATCGGGCTCGAGTAAATATTAATATTTTCGGAGGATGGTCCTACAGTCGGGTTTATCGCGTTGTAGACAATAACATCACTTATTTCCAACTAAACACGACCTAGGAGACAGCTGACCTCTCTGAGGGAAGGCCTAGGTCACCTCCTTTTGTCGTTTCCATTTCTCTTTACTGACGCCCTATCTAATCCCCTTATTCCTAGCAAAGATCCGTCTGCAGACTTCTTCCTTCAAACTCTTTCTTTAAAGCCGTTCTTTCGGATACAAATAGATAAATAACCTTCTCGCATACCTCTTCTCTCGGGATTGTTTTACACTTTCTCTTGCTGAGCTCAGCTTGACACACGATGAGATTTTTTTCATTTTCTGTACCAAAGCCCTTGATACCAATGATCCCCCCATTCCCGCAACAAGCAAGGACAAAAATAACACTCTCATCAATATTTTGCTGGGTCCTGCTTGTCTGCATTTCTCTGAGAAAGTCGCTAAGATTCCACGGAACTTGTAAATGCGGATCTGGCACCCAACAGCAGGACAGACACTTACTCGTTTGCCAGCGACTTTAGCCAGTTTTCCCAGCTCTGTTGTCCCCTTCCCACCCTCCCCACAGAGTTTCTTCGCTAATTCAGTGAAGATTCCGACTCCAAGTCATTCCTGGGTTGGGGACTGGCTGGAGGAGATACCGCCGTCTCCCCTGCATATCTCTTCACGTGCGCTTCAGATAGTTTTTTTAATTATTATAATAGTAATTTCGATTACAAATGGTTTCTTTTGTACTTTATGCGAGTTTAGTGACCACCTTCTCTTCGGCAGGGGACTTAGGGGGAACATCGGCAGAAGTATGAGAGGTGAGGGAATGTGTTCCCATTACCCACTGCGGCGTTTCCCGTGAGCTCCCCACGCCACCGACTAAGCCGATCAAAGCTAGGACCTTTCACGAAAACCGTGAGGCAGGGACCACCGGGCACAGACACTGTCCTTCCCAGGAGCTCCNAGGGGGGCGGCGGGGCCCAACGGGCGAGCGGCGGGGCCAAGCGGCGCTCGGGGAGGGCCCAGCACCATGGACAGCGCCAGCGCCGCCAGAGCCGCCGCGGCCGCCTGGGCTCCGGGAGCCCCTGTGCCCCCCCGACTCTTCCCCCCGGGGGGACTGTCCCCCACAGGCACCTCTCAGCCCCCATGACCATTTTCCAGGAGTGTCGGGACTGCTTCCGCTCCCTCAGGGAGGGGTCGTGGAGGAGGATACATACACACTCATGTCGCGCTACCCCTTGGCTGTCAGGACACACCTAGAGCCACGGGGCTAGCCCGATTGCTGCTCTCCAGCCAGGAAAGGAGAAGGAGAGAGGACATAAACAAAGGGAAAAGTTAATTCCTTGGTGCACTCCTCCCGGTGCAGCTCCCCTCCCGCGTGCCGGGGCAGACCGGGGAATGTCAGAGCTGTCCCAGGACCGGGTGTGCTCCCTAGACCCCGGAGGAGCCCAATCCGGTGCACAGGCCCCCCCGCTCCTTCAACGCAGCAGGGAGACGTGGAGCGCCGGTACCCTAGACACCAGAGTAGTCCGATGGAGGGGGTCGGCGTGGGGCCCTCGCAGTTCTGAGTACTCCTCGCGTGCTAACCCCCGACCCAAGGTCAGCGGGAGGGGTCAGAGGCTGGGAATCCGTTTGTTACATTTCACCCGTCCCACCATACAGTCGCTGCTACTGACCAGGGGACTGTCCGAACGGCCGTCTGTTTCCCGCTCTCCACACATTATCGTTTGAAGGCTTCCCGCAGGTGGTGTCGAAGTAGTTAGCCCCTCAGCCCACATCAAGCCACCACCTCGGCGCAGGAGTACAGGCGCCCCCGGGGTCCGGGACCCGCGGGTGAAGTAGTGAGAGTACCTGTGCTGCGACCCTCATTGTGGGGGTTCTCTGGGACGTTTAGGCTGCACAACCCCCCCGTCCCCGTCCTCGTCCCCCGTCCACAACACACATAAACACACTTTCCTGGCTGCTCATAGTGCAGGGGAGCTTCGCCCAACGACTTCGGCTCGGAGGGAGACGCTGCATCAAAGATCTCGCCACACGCACATGAAATTGAAAGCTCAAATATTTTGCAGAGATGAATATTCACCTAGAATGGTTTATTTTTACTTTCAAATATTTTTCCTTTATTTTTAAAAATGTCTTTCTCTCTTGTTTTGCTTTTCTTTTCGGGTTTTTTGGTTTTTTTTTTTCCCCCTAAGGTTAGATGGAAATAGAGTTGGATTCCACTCTGCGCCTTGAGTGTGGTCAAGGCAAAAAGGACCTCTGGGTCCTCAGCGAGCCCTGGGCTCTCCCATCGTTTTGGGAGCAAAAGCAAACGCCGGAGTTTCGGTAAGATCCGCCCCAACTATTTTGATTTTGACCCCAGCTGCCCAGATCTGGTTGCGTTTCCTCAAGGTTTGAAGGAGTTTTGTGTTTGGAGGGCGCTTGGGTTTTAGTTTTTTTGTTGTTGTTGTTTTTTTGTGGTTTATTATTATTATTATTTGTTTGTTTTTAAGTTCTCTTTATTCTGTCTCCCCTCCCAGGACCGAGTCCGCCTCTAACGCTTATCCTGAGCGGGTGGAACCAGCGACAACGGCCGCCCTCCCCACCTCCCCCTGCGCTGCTCATACATCCTGCGCGTCCGTGACCACGGCCCCGGTCCCACGCACAGCTCAGGGAAAGGGTCATTTAAACGCATTTTTCGCCGTTTGAGCTTCCCTCTGTCTGGGAAGCAGGCACAGTTTTCTGTACGAATAGAGCAGTAGTCTTTTATTTCCCCTTTTTTTGTAGAATTTCTCCCCCCTCTCCTTTTTTTTTTCTTTTTTTTTTTTTTTAAATACCCCTCCTGTTAGAAAGAAATAAACAAATCTTCCCCAGATGAGGAGGAGTCCCGGAACCTACCCTACGCTTTCGTCTCCCTCCTTTGCTGTAACCTTTCAAAGTCGTTTGAAATGACTTTTCCCGCACCTCAGTCATTTGTCAATGTCACCTACCAGCAGCAAAGTCCCTTCACGTTCCCTGTCCCGCAGGGAGGTGGGGATCTTCCTGCCCATGCCACCCACCACCCTCCATGCTTTTTCCCCTCGACCCCACCAGTGCTGCTTCGAGGGAACTAGCACTGACTTCAGAATGGGTTTTCTCCTGTTACCAGGTAGCGACATGTGGCATGTCCGTGGTGAGCGGGGATGCCGCGGACATTCATGTCCCGAGCGGCGGAAGAAGTGGGGACTCCAGCCGGGGACGGAGGGGCAAGAAGAGAGGGCAAACTCCGGAGTGGGGAGAAAGGGGCTTGGGAACGTAGCCTTCGTCCTGAAGTCTTTCTCAGCGGAGGGAGCAGCGACTAACTCTGCCGTTTGCGCTGCAGAGGAAAGAGAGAGAAGGGAATGGAGAACAAATCCAAACTCCTGAGAGGATGACAATCCTTCAGGAAACAGAGTGCTCGCCTCTCTGGTGTGAGACTTCTCTACGAAGCCGGGCAGTAGAGGGAGGGCTGAGGCTTTTGTCGACCGGGAGAGCACGGAGCCCTCTCCCATTTCCTCACTGAAACGAATACCTGGCCGAGCTTCGCTGGCGAGAATATCAGAGTTCAGGGCAGGCGCAGTTGCGGCAGAAGGGCAATTGCCCCCTTTCCCTGACCAGCTAGATGAAGTTTCACTGTTTTGTTCTTTTTTTCTTTTCTTTTCTTTTCTTTTCTTTTTTTTCTTTTCTTTTCTTTTCTTTTCTTTTCTTTTCTTTTCTTTTCTTTTCTTTTCTTTTCTTTTTTTTTTCCTTAAAAGAAAAAAAAAATCCCTGAAAGATAGAGATCTGTGAGCATTTGGTAACTGGAGTTAGAACAAAAGCCAAACTCTTTAGCACGTAAGTTTTCATTATCGGCTTTCAACCTTTCAAAACTAGAGCCATTTGCTTAACTTAATCTGTAACATACATTTGCAACAGTAGCAGATTTAAATTTTGGTGGGTTTGGTTTATTGGTTTTGGGTTTTTGGTGTTTTGGTTTTTTTTTGGTGTGTTTGGTTTGGAGCTGATCAAGTTGTAAATTTTCCGCCTTAGGTTTTCAGCGCCTCCTAGTTACAGCCTAACACCTATTGAGAGACGGAGAGACTCCACACAGATCCCACAACACCAAACCCAAACCATCCCACCCAAAAATCCCCAATACAGTTTGCCAATCAGGCCACTCCTTCAGATTCATCCCGCTGAGAAAGGAGCTGCCACGTTCCTGAGAAAATTAGTTCAAATGAGCAATTCAGCACTATACCCATCCTGCCTCGTCTGTGAGGAGATTCACTCTTTACTATCACTTTTCCCTGCTCATAGGCCATTTTCTTCAAGGAATGATGCAAATGGCAGACATCTCTCAGCTAAATTAATAACAGCAATAACAACAGCGCGAGTGGGAACCCCAGTGCAGACCCTCGATCTAAAGCCGAATTTGCTCCCTGAGAGTTTTACCTAGTACAATAACTTTAAAAATAAATAAATAAAATTGTCCTGCAGGAAGACGTTTTCTTCTGCACAAATATTGAGATTAAGTCCTTAAATATGGGAGTCGTAATGGAGCACTAAGAGGACGAAGGTGGTTTTGAAAAATAACACACACACGAGCTACTTAGCGGTATCAATCTCTACCTCGGGTATTGTCCCGAGGAGGAAAAAAAAAAAAAAACCCAAAAAAAATAATACACGAACGCCTCGCAGCCCTACAAAGATTAAAGGTCCGTGTTGGTTTGATAGAGCTTAGCGCTTCGAATGCATCACAATTGCCGTGATAAGCTAATGACGGAGTGACACGCGGGATAACTCCAGAGGACATGTTGATATTTCGTCCAAAACGTAACCCGAGGAGATCTTTCCCACGGCACCGGAGACACATCGGCCTCATCCCGCTCACCTGCGTCCTTCGGCGGGTGCGAGTGAGGCCCGCGGTAGTTCACTGGCTACTTCAGGACACGCGTGGGCTTCAAAGAGCCTCTCCTCCCCACCTCCCCCACCTTCTCCCGCGGCGCACCAAGACAAACGACCCACCGAGCTCGCAGCCCCCTGTCCCCGTCCGGGCACTCCTCGAGGGGTTTTCCACGAGTGGCGGCGCGGGCTCTGTGCTGGTCGCGGCGGCGTGGGCCGGCGTGACGGCAGGTCCCGCGAGGCCGAGCGCCATCTAGCCCCCAACGCGGGAAGCGGCCCGGCGGCGCGCAGCGAGTGCGGAGTGGGCGCCGGTGCGGAATGGAGTGGACGGCGCTGAGCGGCGACGGCGGCCCCGGGGGCTGGTGGTGGGAGCGGGGGGATGTGTGAAACCCCGCTCGGCTTCTGAAGGGAGCGCTCCTCTCTTTGCCCTTCATTTATTAGGATAATCTAGCTCTTCATCTTTTTTTTTTTCTAATTAATTCGGTGAGAACACACTCCGCGAGATGCGTATTTGGGCACTAGGAGGGGAGGCGGGGGGCGAGCGGTATGCACCTGTTTATTCCTGTCCAGGACTCGCCATCCCAGCTTCTGACAGGGAAAACAGGGGGAAAAATGAATAATAAACAGTGAAAAATACAGAAATAAACCACCTTCCTGGTGTTGTCGTGAGGAGCCGGGGGGCAGCCTGGGCATTGGGACAGCGCTCCCGAAGAGCCAAGGCAGTTTCTCACGGCACCCAAGAGGCTGTTGTCAGTGTTACCTGATAGCAGCAACAGCGCCGTGGGTGAAACTTAGAAACTGAAAATGTCCCTTATCTACAAACAAGCAAACAGGCGAACAAACTTTGCCGGGTTATTTAGATCATCCGCTCAAAGAGAAGCAAAACAAAGGCAGGGGGTATTAAATGACCACTGCAGCTCCCCTCCCGTCAAGGGTCACCTTTCAATTCCCTGGACTTGCAGGGATCGCAGTGACAAAAAAAAAAAAAAAAAAAAAAAAAAAAAAAAAAAAAAAAGGGAAAAAAATATTAAAAGTATTTTACTTTCTGTTGGCATAATTTCTGCCGAAGCGAGAAGTGGTCTGGCGTTGCGGTGGCGAAGTTGTACAGCACTGCAAACCCGGGACCGCAGCCCTGGGACTTGGAAGAAAATTACTAACAGCAATACACACTTCTGTATTAAAATAGCTTTATTGGCAAGTCCTTGTAAATTTTTACTGCAGTGTTTCAAAATATTCAATCAAGTACAGATATTTCTTAACAGAAAACCACACCGACTTCACTTCTGTGATATTTCTTTTGTTGTTTGGGCGTTTTAATAACTTATTGATTCATCTTGTGTCTACATCAGCGAACTGAAATGTTACTGCGGATCTTTAGCTTGTCTTTCTTTCTTTCTTTCTTTCTTTTGCTCTTTCTTTCGCTCTTTCGCTCTTTCTTTCTTTCTCTCTTTCACTCTTTCTCGCTCTTTCTTTCTCGCTCTTTTGATCTCTTTCTTTCTTTCTTTCTTTCTTTCTTTCTTTCTTTCTTTCTTTCTTTCTTTCTTTCTTTCTTTCTTTCCCTGTTTCTCTTTCTCTAGTTCTTTTTCTTTCTTTTCTTCTTTCTCTTTCTTCATTTCTTCTCTTCTTTTTCCCCTCTTTCTTTCTCCCTCTCTCGTTCTCTCTTGTCCTTCACTCGCTCTCTCTTTCTCTGCTTCTATTTCACTCTCATTCACTCATTCTCTCTTCCTCTCTTTCTTTCATTCTTTTTTCTCCCCATCTTTCCTGCTTTCTCTATTTTTCTTTCCCTCCTTTTGATTTTTCTTTTATTTTCTTCCTTCTCTGTCTTTCCCTCCTTCACCTCCTTCTTTCATTGTCTTTATTTGATTCTCTTTTATTTTTTATTTCTCCCTCCCTCTCCGCTCTCTCTCTCCTTCTTTCTCTCTCCTTCCTTATTTCCCTTCTTTCTCTCTCCTTTCTTCTTCCTTTTCTTTCCTTCCTCATCTTTTCTTCTTTCCTCCTTTCTCTCCTCTTGTCTCACTTTTCCTTTCTCCCTCCCTTTCTCTCCCACTCCCTGTAGCCCCAGACCCACAGCCTCTCTGGGTCCCGCGTGGGCAGATGCTCACCA
>WBNH01011102.1:0-14507 GCA_013401255.1 Urocolius indicus | reverse complement strand
TGAACGCTTTGAGATGGGCTGTAAACCTATTTGGGGTTGGGAGGTGGGATTTAATGGTCATTAACAACGTTAATAACAACATTATGATGGGTTCTGACATTCTCACGTGGATTGCTGAGACTTTGGAGCATGTTTCCAAAGCTGCTGGACACATCTGCAGCAGCACCGGCTGCCCTGAGCATCGATTTAAGGTTTTCTGTGTGAACCAGACCACAGACCCATTCAAGTATCTTCAGAACAGGCAGATTTAGCACCGCTGCACATTTTTTTTTTTCCTGCCTCTTAAGCTGAGGATTACCACTACTCAGGCTTATTTAACTGCAGCCCTTGCAGCTGAGCTTTTTTCCACCCTCTCAGCTTTGGTGTAGGCTCCTTAGGGGCCGTGCAGAGGTTGACTTCCCCACTCCGACCTGGTCCTGAGTGTCTGTGTCTGTGCAGCTGGGAGAAAACAGCCTCCCGCTCCCCCTGAAAGTGGGACCCAGGTGCCTGAACCCACGTGGGGCAGAAATATCGGGAAGTACTTGGGCTAATTCAGGTGTTTCCCTGGATGTCTCTCTTACCCGTCCCTTTGGGACAGGCACCTGCGTGGTGAGGAAAGGTAGCATCTTATGTTCTTTTTCTTTTAAAAAAATCCAAGTGTTACTTCTGTGTTTTTTTCTGTCTGCAAGTGAAATCCACCCCTGTGACATCTATTTTTGCCTTGCCAT
The DNA here is from genome assembly GCA_013401255.1 of Urocolius indicus. NCBI lineage: Eukaryota > Metazoa > Chordata > Aves > Coliiformes > Coliidae > Urocolius > Urocolius indicus. The sequence goes on along the minus strand of WBNH01011102.1, from coordinate 13,800 downwards.
CCTGGGCTGTCTTTGAAACAGGGAGCATCGGGCTGATTTTAGCCTCCTGGACTTGCACGTGAGAAGCCACCGCACCTTCCTCACTATCTCTCTGTCAACTGCTTTTGAGCCAAGGAAAAACAACATTGCTGAGCTACCTGCCATCAAGGGGGAATAAAAAAAATAATAATAATAAAAAAAGACCTGGCTTTTAAAATAACACAATGACAAGGGATATTCATGATCAAAGCAGAGCGTGCTTAAGGACGGGAGGTGGAACCGGGACATGAAAGTAAGCCCTCCTCCTGCCTGCAAGAAGAAAACTCCACTGTACAGTTGCATCACTCCCATCCACCTTTATACAACGTGATTCATAAGCACTTTGAACTCTCCCCTATAGCTTTGTGGAGAACTTTTATTGCTGGGAAGTGTTTTACAGAGGACATTATTTACTTAGGAGTGAAAATCTGTTGCCTAAAGTTGTGTGGAGTGGTTTTCCCTCACAAACTGCCTTGTCCGCTTACATTTTGCCGGGACACACAAGGCTTTGCTCTTTGTGACAGGAACGTGAAGACATTCCCAGCTCATTTCATACACTGAATAGGTAAGAAGCCATTTGTGTATGCTTATATTAATCCAGATATCAATCACTTCTATGGAAATGTTTGGTTTGGGAAGGCAGAAACACCTCTGCGGAGACTTTTGATGAGAGAATATGCTAATGCCTTCTCTTCTTTATCCACTTTGGGGACTTTTTAAGTTGAAACTTGTTCTCTGAGAGTAACACAAGTTCAAAAAGCTCTGTTAAAAAAAAAAAAAACAACAACAAACAGGGAAAAAAAAAAGCAAGCCAGGAAACTTGTTGTTTGCTGGAAAGGAGAAACACAGCTCCATCCAATTCCGTCAGATCTAACAAACGTTTCGTGAAGAGCTTCACAGGAGTAAAAAGCCTTCACTTTAAAGCTGTTTTGGCAAACTCAAGCAAAAAGCAGCACAGCCACAAGGCTGAAGAGGAATTACCTCTCTGCTGCATATGTAGCAGCAGCAGCAGATTGCATATTCAACGAGCTCAGCTGCAGCTGCCTGGGAAGGCCACCTCTCCAAGGGCAGCCCCAGAGGAGAGTCAGCCGCTGGGTTGGGCTGGGCTGGGCTGCCCCACTCCTTTTTTTTCGGGCACGTGCTCCCTTCTTCTGCCCCTTGGACTCCCTCCCAGCCATCTGTACTCACCCTCCTGCCTCGCTCTCCCCTTCCCGTGCCCTCTCCCAGCGTTCAGCTCACCTCTTGCTGCCATCTCTAGCAAGAGCTGCGAGGAGGCAGTTGAGCAGAAAGCTCACACAGCGCCAAAGAGGAAGTACCATGGGCACCGTGATGTCACCCAGACTTCAGCACCGCATCAAGGTGGAGCCACAAAACCACCCTGCACCCAGTTAAACTCCAGTTGTCTGCAGACATCCTGTAGTGGGATGTTGCATAATGCCTGATTTGGTGTATGGATGATTTCTTGTGTTAAGAAACATGATGCTTAGACTCACTACTCCTGGAAAGGAGGGGTGAGCTGAGCCCTGCACACCTAGGAGAAGAGGGTTCTCCTACAATTGAAGCCTTAGCATTTCCAACTCCTTTCTTCTGAGGCCGTTTCTGGAGTGATACGTCTAACTCAGTTAAAAAATGGTCTACAAACCAAAAAGACCTTGCAGAGGATTTAGTTGTGATCATTGCCTTTCTGTTCCTGGTATTTTTTTATTCACAGATACTTACCTACAGGATCCAACTTCTAAGGAAAGGCAATTCCTCACCCCACAGACTGGCAGGGTTAACCCTGTGATCAAAATGATTCTGCCAGAGGTGGATGAGTGCTGAAGCAGCACTCAGTTTTTAACTCCCCCAAAAATTGTCACCCAGGAGGTGCCGGGCTTGTGGGAAAGCTGTTTGGAGGCTTTCTGCAGAAGAGCCTGTCATCATTTGCGTGCTGCTCAGAACAGAATGGTGAAGGCAATAAATATCTGTGATCGCTCTAAAAGGTCTTTTGTTTTACGATCTCCTGAGGCAGGGAAATCACTGTGGCTCAAACCAGCAACGTCAGGCCATTAAGACTGGTCTTCAGGGTAGGCTGCCACTTTCTGATGTTTCAGCTTTAGTATTTTTATCATAAAACTGCCTTTATGCTCAAAAACTCACCCCCTTCATCCAGTCCTGGAGTCTTCAGAAGGGACAGATTAATTTCCATCAAACAAATCCTACTGGGTTTTTTTCCTGACCCTGTGTTTCTGATGCACAGGTCAAAAAAGCAACAGCAAGTTTCTGCTGGGAAGTGGCAAAATACATTTTAGTTTAAAATGAATGAGAGGGAAAAGTAGTTTTCATACTATTCCCCCTCCTCTTTTTATGCTCAGGGCAAATACGAGTCTGGCTTTCTTCCTGGTTTCTTTCCATGTAATTGCTCTTAATGATGGTGATGGTGTGACAAATAGTAAGTAGCCTTTTCTTTCTTGTCTGTTCCGAATAGACTGCTCAATGGCACCATTCTGTACTTGTCAGGGCTCTGTTCTACAATCTCTGTCACCTACACCTTATGCTGCTCATGCAGAATAAGTAATCTTTCCCTTGAAAGATTAGCTGCTTATATTCCTGGCTCAATATTAAATTGGAATCATTACAAAGCTTGGTTGTGGGTGGGGTTTTTTTTCCCCTAAGAATTGTCTCTTTTTGAACAGAGTGTCAGAAAAAGGTGGCAGGGTTCTACACTAGGCTACGATATCATCCTGCTGTAGCTGTCACACTCCAGATGCTTGTACACGAGTAATCTCAATGTGCAGGTGTGCTCAAGTGAGGCAGGATGTCTGAATTTGTCTCCCTTTCTAATGCCTAGATGTAAGTTCGATTAATTGCTATCAGAAACAGAAAATTGTCTGTGCAGAAGGTCAGGAAGCCAGAATATCATCTGCTTGTTTCATAGCACAGGAATCAGGCATTTCCCATTTATCGCTCCACGACATTAACCCTCAGCTCCTGGGTTTCACCTGCACACAAAGTCTGGTGCCTTAACTAAGCATCAGAAATGAACGTGGGGTATATTCATTCCACAGGTGAGGATGGCAACTTTGAAGGTTATAAATGCAGGAGTTGAGAAATGTGACAAACATTGCACCCCTGTTACTCAAAGCTCTTCCACTGCAAGATTATCTGCTAAACAGCCCTTGGTTTGGTTTATGGGAACTGCCTTTGGAATTTGAGGTGTAAATCTTGTTGGTATATCAGAAAATACCCCTGTGTTCAGGGGAAAAAAACCCCACTATGCTTATCCCATTAGTCTAGTCTTACCCTCATATTTTACTGTCCATCTGTGGGATGACTACCCCTAGTCTGCTCAAAACCATTAATACATTAGACAATTTATGGAGCATCTTTCTTATGTGGGATCTGGGACTGTTCAGCCTGGAGGAGACTGACAGGGGACCTCATTAATACTGACAAGTATTTGAAAGGTGGATGGTCAAGGGGATGTGGCAACACTTTTTTTTTCTGTAGTGTCCAGTGCTAGGACTAGTGGTGACAGACAAAAGCTGGAACACAAAAAGTCCCACTTTAACTTAAGGAAAAAGTTCTTCATTGTGAGGGTGAGAGAGCCCTGGCGCAGGCTGCCCAGGGAAGGTGTGGAGGCTCCTTCTCTGGAGATATTCAAAACCCACTTGGACTTGTTCCTATGTGACCTCATCTAGGTGGATCAGCTTGAGCATAGGGGTTGGACAGGATGCTCTTTAGAGGTCCCTTCCAACCCCTGCCATTCTGTGATTCTGTAAGCAGATACCAAACAAAATGCTTTCAAAGAGCCTTACAACCCAGGTATCTCCTCTGTGATACAGAAAGCTGGTGTTTACACTAACTTTGCTCAGACTTCACAGTTCCATTTTCCACCTGAGATCTGCTCCTTCCCGCGCTGGTGCTGGTGGCCGCTCTTTGTGGAGACCCCGAGGAGGAAGGTAACGGTGCCGCAGGGTGTGTGGCGGCAACCACACACCCACACGCCGACTGTTTTAACCTCAGGGCTGGAACAAACAGCAGCTGCCCCAATGTGCAGGTTTGAGGCACTACCCTTGTCTCAATGCAGATCTCATGGTTTCCCCCCGTGCCCTCACCCCAGCGAGTACCTGCTCGTGCCTCCGCCGATGTGGCACGGAAGTGAGCGTGGTTCCCAGTGCAGATGTTTTGCGTGGGGTGGAAATAACCCAGGATGCCAGGCTGCATCTCGGGTATCTCACATCTGGTGTGTAAGTGATGCTCATTCTGGAGGTGTATGACTACTCAGGAACATCTCTGAGGCACCACAGCATGTTGCTAGTACGAGCATGTGCATGTGCACAAGTGTCCTACTCGAGAATTCTGTGGGTGACATTTTCTCCCTCTGTACATAAAAAGGAAGAAAAAAACCAGACAGAAACAAGTAGTGAGACCACTGGGGAAAATAACCACAATAGACTAGAGAGCTTAAAAAGGCAGAAGAACATCAAGTTCTCATAGAAATAGACACTGGGGACACTTACTTTTTAGGGCTGATGTCCACTGCAGTGTGAAAATGACATTACAGCCCAAGCTGGCTGTACACGAACTATCTGAGGCACCAGAAACAATAGTTAGTGCTTTTAGGTCTTCACCTTCTTAGCTTCCATGTCGCACTCAAGGCTAGCTCCAAGTCCTTGAGGTATTTATGCAGGGGAAGGGGCTGTGGGGTAGGTACATCCTGCTCTGCTCTTGTCCCACTGCTCCCCTGTGCACGGTTCTGATCCCAGTTCCTCTGGAGCTCTCTACAAGGCAGGTGTCAGCAGGACTTTGGCTCCTTTGCATCACTTCACCAGCCCACAGCTTCTCAGGTCTTGAACTTTCTGCTTACTCACTCTCAGCCTCAGCGTTGCTCCAACAAACCTTCAGCACTGATTTGGTTTTAATCCTATAAAGGAAAGGTAAACAGCATAACTCAGGTTACCTCCAACCTTGCCAAAACTCACCTGATTTCATCTTCAGGATCACGTGGAGCAAGGGAGCAGATAAACTGCCCACCTACTGATGGAAATGAAAATCGTCCATTACTGAAGCTCTCTCAAGTCATCTATTTTTGGGTTTCCATCTTCTTCTCCCAGAGATACAATACCATCCTCACTGCTATAAATGGAAGAAGCTCTGCTCTTCTTACATAGATACATGCTGATGTATTTCTTAATCTTATACTCTTCGTATCTATATTCAGCAACTGAGGTTTCAAACATGCATGCTGCTGTACATCCTGGTGTTAAACGGGCTTGAAGCTGCTTCTTGGAAAAGTTCAACGTGTAATGCCAGAATTATTGCAAGCTGGGGGAGCAAGCAGTGGTGTCTGACTGCTCGTTGGATTGTTCACACATTTCCTAAGCAAATCCAGCATAGCTGACACTCAGCCACCCCACAGCCACAGTGAGCCTTTAAGTCAAGCCATTGGATTGTACTCGGAGTTGTTTTTGGAAGGCAGGGGCAGCAGCACCACGTTCAGCACAAGGCTGACTAGAGCAGTGGGATCTGTTGCCTGTGATACCGTGTGCACACAGAAACTGGCTGTGTGTGACATGCTGTTAATTGAAGGAGAGACCTGCATGGCTGATGCTTACTGCCATGTGTAATGAAGACAAATTATAGCACATTTCCAGCAAGATGGAAGAGTAGTTTACTTCTAGTTTAGTTAATACAAGAGAGGAATTGCATCTAGCTGGAGCAAAAAAAAAAAAAAAAAACCAAAACACCTCAAACTCCCATATTCAAATGGCTCCTTACTTGCTGCTCTGATTCTTCCAATCAATGTGTGAGCACAGGGACCAATGGCACGTTCAGAAAGTCTCCCCAGGACTGGTGATCCCTTAGACACCACTCAGTTAGCAGTGCTCCGTTGCATCATCCCAAGAAACAGAAGGAAAACTACCTGCTGCTGTGGGCAGTGGTGGCCAGAAGCTTCCCAGGCTGGAGCACAAGTGTAATGAAGAGCAGCTGAGGGACTGGGGATGTTCAGCCTGGAGAAGAGGGGAGACATAAGCACTCTCTGCAACTCGCTGACAGGAGGTTGCAGCTGGGGGAGGTCGGACTCTGTTCTCAAATAACAAGCTACAGGACAATAGGAAACGGCCTCAAGTTGCCCCAGGGGAGGTTGAGATTGGAGCTGAGGCAGAACTGTTTCCCTGAGAGGGGTGTCAGCCCCTGTGCCAGGCTGCCCAGGGAGCTGGGGGAGTGCCCAGCCCTGGAGGGATCCCAAAGCCGTGGAGCTGAGGTGCTGAGGGACATGGGTGAGCTTGGCAATGTGAAGGGAGAGTTTGGACTTGGGTTCTTTTCCAACCAAAACGATTCTACGACTCTAAGTTTTTCCCTCTTCATAGCCACTCTCTGCTTCCCAGCCTTGGGACACCTGCTCAAAAGTAGGTAAAGCAGCTTCTGAACACTGCGTACGCCACGAGCCTCCTCTGGTTTTGTGTGTGGGTTTCTGGCTTGAAAATAAGGGAAGCTGTTACTTGGGAGCTGTTGGTGACTCCCTTGAGAGGAAAAAAAGCAACTGCTGCAGCTGTTGGTATGCTCACTTATATTTATGTTGTGTTTTTGTTCGAAAGCACAGAAAGTCTTGCAAGACTTTTGAAGTCCCGAAGGCACTTTTTTCATGACAGTCTGCTTTTCCTCTCTCTCCATGTCAAACACATTTAGATGACTTGTTCTGTCTGCACTGGTGAGATACAGCCTCACTTATGCACTGCTTATTCACGATTTACTCCTTCTCTCTTTCAAAGCAGGAAAACACCAGGGCAAACTTCTCACAAATGAGAAAAACAAACCCACTGCACACAAGCTTCTCCTTATTTATTTCCCCCCTTATTTACCAAAGGGAAAGAAAAGCCCCACCACTACCAACACCAGTAACTCTGCATTTATCACAGTGTCTAGCAGAAAAGCATGTGATTCATATGGCAAGCAGCAATTTGCAGATGGCCAGGTGCAATCAACACATCTAATCTTATCATGCATTTGTTTTATTCGCAGCTGCAACAGTTGGTGTCAGTTAATAGGTTACCAACCATGAAGTATATTTATTTCCTTTTATCCTGCTTCAGGGCTACAGAAGTGATTTGTAAACTGTCCTGGCTGCTGGATTTACATTTCATTTCTCTGGGCATGGCCTTTTTTTTTTTTATTTGGTTATTTGGTTTGTGCCAATTTGGATGAAAGTGAAAATGTCTTTCAGGGAATCTATTTTCTTCTCATTTGACCCATTCTCTCTCCCTTTTTTTTTTCCCTAGGGATTCAGAAACTTCAAAATAGCTTGTTTACTCTCTGTGTTTCTAATCTAAATAGAACACAAGTTAATTGTCAAGTATAAATTTGCGGTTCTTGTTGTTTTTTGAAGAGTGACCTCTCGTTGGTGAGGGTTCAGTTCTGCCAGTTCACTTCCATCAAGTCACGCAGTGGATTCGCTACCAGCTCTTCCATATAATCAAACACAACCTGCATGAGCTGCATTTTAAACAGTGTTCGTAAAAAAAATAAGCATGGAATTCTCTTCTTGGCTGTATAGCTCACACTATGTTCATTGGGATGTATAGGTATACATGCAGCAGTAAAACAACCATATAATCTCTACAGCTCCCCATATTCCAGTACAAAATGAAAGAGGCTGCTTAAAACAAATGTATTTAGTCCTGATCAGTCTTTTCCAGTCTTTTTAATGGAGAGACAGTCTCAGCTGTGTACATCAAGATCACTTTTTGTTAGATAAAGGAGTGATAACATAACTCCCCTATAACTTACAAGTTTAGCTATATTTTGCTCACCTGCATCTTCAAATCTGCTTCCCAACCCTTTATCAGTGAAGAGTACAGCTACCAGCACATGTCAGTGTGTAACTCAGGTACTCACCAAAGTGACAGAGTTCCAAATGTGAGTGAGCTTAACAACAGAAAAAAAAAGAGAAACAAAGGGAAAAGAATCTCGGATTTTGATCCTTGATTACAGTTTTAAAATGCACAACCAGCAGTGTCTTACCACTGGCACGGGGCAGCATGTCTGCATCATAACTAGCAGCTCTTACATGTATGAATTTAACAGACCCCAACAAATAATTGCAGGGAATAACTTGCCTATTAGACTAGCTTCCTCCTCTGCACGCACAGCTTTGAGGTGGATTGCAACTGGCTCTTTATTCTGAGTTACATTTTCACTTTTTGTATGCATCTGGTGCTTGATTTGCATCACTACAAACACTGAAACACTGAAAATAAGATCTTTGTTTTAAAAGCCTACTAGTAAGTCCTTTGCAGACTGAGAATCTGAGATGAGGGCTTTAAAACATTCTGTAATTTGATACAAATAACAACCAGATGCTTGCCAGGATTTTGCACAAACTGGCCTTTTTTTGTCCTCCACTGTCTGACTTTGAAGGCTCTGGTGCTCGTGCTCCTTCTTACCGCTCATCATATTATTGTAAGCGGGATGATTTCTCCAGGTGAGGCTAAAATCCTTCTGGATACATCAGTTACTGTGTCAATGAGGTCGGGGACAGGATAATCCAGACTGATTAATACATTGTAAAAAGGCATGAACTTACAGTTAGGCAAATCAGGCCTTAACAGCAACTTTTAAGCTTCCAGCTTCAGGAGCTTTTGTTGTTGGGAGGTGAAGCTACTGCCTTACCTGATTTGCTTGCTGAATCTGAGCTTCACTCTCAGAGATGGAATATTTGAATAGCTGACTGCTTATGCTTGGTTACCCATGCTAATTCCAGCCTAAAGCAGAAGATTCTCATGCATGTATGCATGCCTACCTGCTGTAACGCTTCATGCTTCACATGGAGAGCGTTCCCTCACTGTCCACATTGCAGCCTGGTAGGCTCAGTGAACTTTTTCCCTTAGAGGGGGTTGTCAGACACCAGGCTGCCTAGAGAGGTATTGGAGTCCCCATCCTTGGAGATACTGCAAAGCCATGGAGATGAGGTGCTGAGGGATGTAGGCTAGCAGTGCCCATGGCAGCACTAGGTTAATTTTTGGGGTCAACAATCTTAAAAGTCTTTTCCAACCAAAAAAATAATCAGTTGGAGGAAGATTTAGTCTTGGGAAGTTCACAGGATTTTCTTCAGAAGCACAGCTGAAACGGGTGCAATGTTCTGTCCAAGTGCTGAAGACTGTTTAATCTGATGTGTTCTCTACGAGGTGTTTTAGTTTGGTTTTTACAAGTTGTAGTGCAGAGCATGGTCACATTCCTACTACCATGTAGTCAGTCCTCAAAAATCATCTTCCATTGTAGCAGCAGCAGCAGTGACCTTGGATGCACCTGGCTTTCCTGTGCCACAAGGCTTTTGGCTTTTCCCTTTTTACTATGGGCCCTGGGAGCTCATCAGTTCAGAACTAACAACACATTCAGGTAATCTTCTCAAGTCACTCTGAGGGCTTTCTGCAAATTTTCCAGTTTAGAACTTGAAATGGAATTGGATTAATTTCTGCTTTTTAATGACTAAGCAGACTATTATTTTAATAATGACAGTGCAGACACCTAAGTGGTAATTACACTTGACAGTCTAGAGGTGAGCATATCCAGCTCAGAATAAGCACTAAACACGTGTTCTGGCAGACTTCTGAGCAGGCAAACACAACTGACTGGGGGTTTTTTTTACCCTCACAGAACATAATTTTCTATTAAGGATTATTTTGCTGAAGTACAGCATTTAGATTTGAGAAGTAATCTTCTGTCTCTTGGCTTGGGGAGGGGGGGTGGTGGTTTATGAGGAAGAGTAAGACAAGATCTTTCCTTCCTTAATCTTTTACGACACATCAAGATCTTGAGTCTTAAAAGGAATATTACCAGTCTCAAGATGCTGCCTCTGAATCAAATGAACTTCAGCACTAGCCTCAGCTGAGGGAAGTGAGTGCTGTCATTTGATGAATGCAGGAACTTCACTTTCCATTCAAGGCAAACCTGTTTGAACAGACCATTCCTCCTGGACTCAGCACCATTTATTTACTGCCCAAGGTAATGTGTAAGAGAAAACGTGGCTCTCACTGGTCTATCAGATACAACAAACCTCCCTGGTATTCCACAGCAGGGACTCTTCTGTTTGTGCTCCACACTTCATGATGTCAGCAAAAGTCCTCTCCTTGGAAATAGGCTCAGGCAGGGAAAGATAAGACGAGCCACCGGAGCCAGGAAATGACCTTTAGTTTTGGTACTTAACAGATCTAAACCCGTCAGATGCTGAAAGGGCAGATGATACCTTTAGTACTATTTACTATCAATCGCAGAGTTCTCCAAACAAAATCAGAGTGGTAAAAAGAAATGCCTTTGATACTCATCAGTTCAGGCAGTATAATGTACAGGTGAAGTCAAAGGTAGATGGGACAAATACATTCTTGGCTTTGCACAAGGTGTCTTGCGGCCAAAGAAGTCAAAAGCTGCACTACATAAGAGAAAAAAGCTCTCTAGAAAAACAAAAGGACGTGTTTAGAGGTCAGTTAAGCATCTGATACAGTGCCACATAGGAAATTAGTCATTAAACCAGAGAAGATGGAGAACTTCACAGTTGTTTGTGAGGTTAGTGAGGCAGGGAGCCAGGGAGATCAGCTCTGGGGGGCTGCTGAAAAGTACAGGTTTGGGCTGGAGGGAAGCTTGTAGTGAGGTTGTACAAGGCTTGGTCTTGGCGTTGTTTTTATTTGGTGTTTTCATTAATGATTTGGAAGCACATTAAGGAAACCTGCTCACAACACGAAGAGGCACCACTACTAGAGAGGAGGATTGGGATAACGTACAAGGAGAGAATCAGATTACCGCAAGAACGGGGCAGGAAAAATGGGATAAGGAAGTACAAAGTGCAAACCCAAGGTGGTGCAGATTACCGGCAATCATTGTTGCTGTGGGATGAGTGCACAGCGGTTGTAAACGACGGAGGCAGATGGAGCAGTCTGGGTACACAGGTCTGTCACAGCAAGATTATTGTCTGTCAAGGTGCTGCAGCCACAGAGAGCCGTAAATGTAATAACTGCGTCAATCATAGCCATCCTAAAATCAACTGAAGCTTTTTTGTCTTCAGAAGAGGTTGTGGAAATCATGCATACTGTTACATGAGGCCCCAACAAGATGCCAGGGAAAAAGCAGGGACAGTAGCCATCCATTTTCAGGAGAGGGATGAATTCAGACTAGGGATAGTTATTTCTCAGAGGAGCGGAGGAATCTGATGTACGTACAGAGGGCTAAAACACAGATTGACTTTATTTTGGCAGGCTAAAGGTGGAGAGGGGATTAATTAAAATAAACAGCAAACAGCTAAGAATGGGGTTATCAGAAGATTAAATGGCTATAAAAGAGCTATGAGCACATTGAGGAGCAATTATTAAACCCAAAGTTCCATACGATGACATTACGTGGAGAGAGCAGGACTGTCCAATGCCAGACTTGTTGTCTTTGGACTATATTAGTAAAACATTAATTTTATTTTAACTTTAAGCCTGCCATTCTGTAAAACCACCTTTTTTTTTTTTGCACTTATTTGCTTAAAATACCCATTTATAATACATTAGAAGAAAAGGTTACCTGTTGCCAGACAGTATGGCACTGTTGTTGGTCTGGCAGCAGCCTTCAGTGGTCAAGAAGTCCAAGAAGAGAGAAACTGTAGCTCCAGGCTGGATGGTGCTTCCTTGGCATGTCCTATGCAATGAGCAGTCACCTACCTAGAACTGTAAGAGGATGAAACACCATCAGTCACTTTGGAGGTGGAACAAGCAGAGCTCCTATTTTCCCACAACATTAGGTGCACAGACTTTGAAGCCCAAACCTGTGTGAACTTCAGTATCACCTGCTTCTGCAGGCTGGACGAGATGATCTCTAAAGGTCCCTTCCAAACCCCTACCATTCTATGATTCCATCTCAGAAATCCATAGCTTGGTCACGTTATGGGCAAATTTTCACAGCCAGGTGGTTGTTTGGGCTGTCAAATTTCCAGCCCATGCTTCAAGAAAGTAACTTGTAAAACATGCTGGTGCACCTAGTTTTAGGTTTTGCAGCAATAAATTTAACAAAAAAACCCCAGTATCTCACAGGACGAAAAGAGCTGTTCAGTTAGAAGGATTGGGAACACTTATCCTTACACATGCAGAGGGTCATTTCACAACACCATGCAGGAGCACCGGCATCACAGCTCAATGTGGACCATGATGAATTTCATAATATGGTAAATACACACAGTTCTGTTTATACTTTCACAGATTTATACTTCCAACCTAGAATTTCAGTCTCTAATTTGACACCTTGATTGCTTAAACTTATTACCATGCAAATAAATCACCATACAGCAAACTCACCAGCCAAAAACTTGAGCTCAAGGCCTGTGAAACTAAGAAAGTCAAACCATAAAACAATCAAATAACTCCCTCCCTTATTCCATTTTCAAATGCTGAAAGCCTTGCATTAGCAATGCCTGCCTCCTCAGCCTCCCCTGGTCTACGTGGACTGGGGCCATCAGGGAACGAGTCCATCGACAGTAGAAACATGTGGTTTAGGAATAGGAAGGTGGAGAATGGTGAATGAACTCATGGGAATGCTCAACAGAGATCAGAGAAACCTCTTCCTAGGAAAGTGTTTTAAACTGTGTTTTAAGCCCACAACTAAACACGTTCAAAAAAGTTGTGAACTGAGGCTTCTGTTACTTTTGAAGCAATTTAGTTCAGTTTTTAAACCGTTCCAGAAGGGAAAAGGGAATAAACTCAGGATGAATCTTAATTGCATCTAATAGCTCAACTGGAAGAACTGGTTGAACTTCACTTGCTGATTTTTCTAAGAATCATTCCTTATGTTGTTGTTTAGCATAACAGCACTCCATAGTTTCAGATAAGATCAGAGATATGTTGTATTTTGGCTGTGTCAAAGGCACACAGAAACATGATTTCCAAGCCCTGACTGCAGAGCGAAGGAAATCCTGCACGTAAAATCCTGAGCCTGTTCAGTCAGAGGGAGAAGATAACCACAGCATTCTCTCTAGGTTTCAATATAGAATTGCACGTTTTTATTTCCTTCCCCAAAAGATTCTGTTTTCTTTTTGGCTGAGCTGCATTTGATTCACAGGTGGAAGAAGAAACAGGTAATTTTCAAGGGCCGTATGAAACTACAGAAAACATTAAATTAGAATGACATCGAAAGTTTAAAGCCCAGAAGTCCACAGGCTGTGCATGACTGTGAAGCATCCTCACAAGGCATGTGAAAGAGTGCACATCTGCTCAGTGATGTGTACTTGCTATGCACTCAATATAATTGCTTTAGAGTTCCTCTGGGTGGGTGAGAGTCCATCGGGCACAGCCTCCTGCTTCATAGATGCCAACAAAAAACAAAGCATGAGAAACTGGGGCGGGTTGGACTAGATGATCTCTAAAGGTCTCTTCCAAACCCCTACCATTCTATGATTCTAAAGTAGTATTTCCACAGATTCATCCTTCTAGACCTAGACCTAGCCACCAGCAGCTTGCTGGTTCTACACAGAGAGTGCTGAGTCTGCCTGCTTGTGTCTTTTACTGTGAAATGTCAATGTGGTTTACTCACACCAAAAGAGATAGAAAGCTCTTAGGTGAAGGATGAGAGTGAAGATCGGTGGGTGTAGAGTTCTTGTCTACACAACAGCCTCCTGCTGTCCATGACCCCTGCACGGGATGGACTTACCAAAACCCTGTGTACAGCTCTGGAAGATGGGCCTCTAGATGCTACCTTCAGCTGCACTTGCAGAAAAGAAGTGTTTGTTCCTTTATGCAGGAGCTTATCACAGAAAGGTGGGGGTGTGAAGGGCCCTGC
>WBNH01011101.1:6698-41632 GCA_013401255.1 Urocolius indicus | reverse complement strand
CCCTCCATGCCGCCCTCCATCCCCCCATGCCACCCCACATCCCCTCATGCCGCCCCCATCCCTGCCAATGCCATCCCTCATCCCCCCCCGCTGCTGTCGGGGCCTCCCCGGGGCAGTGGGCACACGTAAGGGTTGTGCTGGGGCCGGTTCCCCTGCAGGCAGAGCCCTGCAGGCAGAGCCTGGAGCGCTGCTGTTTGGTCGGGTGGGTTTGAAGCCCCTCTGGGCGCCTGGGGCTGAGGGGGCTGCGGGTCAGAGGCAGTTGAGGGGGTCCCATCGGCGCGGTTCCTGCCTCCGGATCCTTGATCAGAGAGAGGGGTTTGTGGCTTTGGTAGAGAACAGTCGGCAGAGGAGCACTGAAGGCACAGCTCGGGCGACTCCTGTGCCAGGCGCCGTGTTTTGCCTCGTGGTGGGGTGTCCCAGCAGGGGTTTCTGGGGTCTCTCAGGGAGGGGTTTCGGGGGTCTCTCAGGGAGGGGTTTCTGGGGTCTCTCAGGGAGGGTTTCTGGGGTGTCCCAGGAGGGGTTTCTGCCCTTTCATGTGATTGCAAAGGGAAAACAGATACAACATTTTCCACCCCAGCACCCTGGGAGGTGTTTGCAAAGCACCCTGGAGGCCTTTCCACCTGCTGCCTCCCTCCAGGAGCTGCTGCCAGCTGGAAACACAGTGGGGGAAAAGGGCAGCTGTGGCTCGGCTCTGGCCTCGCTTGTGCCTCTTGTAAGGTCACCTGCTTACCAACTGAGCCACGTTTAACACCCTCTGCTGCCAACACGTGTCCCAGCCAGACAGGACAGCGCTGGTCGTGACCTTGGTCCTGACTTTACAGTACCAGACAGTTCTCACTCAAGGAGTTTGCAGCAGTTTGCCCCTTGGTGCTCTTTGTGAACGTGTGGAGAGCAGGGTTGAGGGAGTCACAAAAGGTTCTGCTCTACCAAGGGCTCCCAGTTCACTGCTTGAACTGGTGCAGCTGGAAGCTGTGGGGAGCCAGGTGGCTGCTCTGCATTGTCCTTGGGCTGCAGACAGAGTGAGATTGAGCTTGCAACGCGGCGTTTCTCCTGGCTGAAGTGGAGGGAGCTCCCTGGGCAGGGCAGAGCGTGGCTGGAGATGCAGGGAGCGGGGAGCAACGGGGCTGTGTGGAGTGGCTGACTGTCTCCCTTCTCCTCCTGTTTCAGTGTGGCATTGTCCTGGGAGCTGTGCTGCTGATGTTCTGCTCTTGGATGACTCATCAATCCTGCATGTTCCTGGTGAAGTCGGCCAACCTCAGCAAGCGCAGGACCTACCCCGGCCTGGGTGAGTGTCTGCAGCTCCAGCCCTTGCTTTGGTGGAGTTGTTGGTTTCTGTCGGGGTTATTTTGCTGCTGCTGCTGTTGTTTTTTAACTGTGGTTTCACTTTGACC
The DNA here is from genome assembly GCA_013401255.1 of Urocolius indicus. Taxonomy (NCBI): domain Eukaryota; kingdom Metazoa; phylum Chordata; class Aves; order Coliiformes; family Coliidae; genus Urocolius; species Urocolius indicus. The sequence continues at coordinate 40,241 of WBNH01011101.1, read as the reverse complement.
TCTTAATTTACAGCTTTCATGCTGATGTTGTTGGCACAGCAGCCGGCTTGCTTGATGGTAGTTTTCAGTTTGCCTTGTTTTCCTCTGTCAGCCTCTGCCCCAGGGGAGGGGACACACAGAGGGGCTTTAATTCTGCTCTTGACAGCCAAGTTAATAGGCACAGAATTGTTTTGCCTCTGCAGGGCAGGGGAGGAGACACAGCTCTGACTGATCCAAACCCAAGTTCTCGGGAGCTGGCGGAGCGGGTGTCTGGTGTAAATTACTGGTCTGGGCACAAGAGCCGCGAGCTCCCCCACCCAGCGTGCTGCCGGGGACATCGGGTGCTGCCAGCGGGGCCTGGCACGGGGCTGGGGCTGCCTCAGCCTCCACAGCAGGGCCCAGAGGAAGCAGCCAAGAAAACAAAACCATCTGCAGGGTCTGTGTGGGGGTTGTGGCAGGGCCTGCAGGGCCTCTGCTCGCAGCGTCGCCTCGGCGCTTGGCCTCTGTTCCTGACCTCTCCGCTGGTTCTGACTGACCCGGGAGGGCAGGAGGGAGGGGGTCAGGCTCCAGCCCTCTCGGTTGGCACGTGGAATGACAGGAGAAGTTGTCTTTTGCTTGGTTTGCCTCGTGTCTCTGGGGGAGGAGGGGGTTGGCTGGCACTGCCCTTGGTGAAAGCGCTGCTCCTGACCCCCTTGCTGGCAGATGGGTTTCCTTCCTCTTCTGAGTGCCCGAGGTGCTGCTGCTGGGCTGCACGTTCCTGGCTTCTGCCAGGTTCTTTCTGCTAGGAACCAACAAGAGCAAGAGGTTTTGTGGTCTCAGAGGCTGTGCTGGTGAAGCTGTGGGAAGGGGCAGCCCCAGGTAGCTCCTGGCTCATCCCAGCTGCCCGCGTCGCCTCTCCCTGTCCCCTCACAGCACCTCTTTGTGTACCAGGGGACACAGAGTCCCCTCCACCTTGGAGCGTCTCCCGGGAAGGAGGGATCCTCTGCACTCTCTGAAGCCAAGGGGCTCAGATACACAGAAGGGCCAGTAATGCTCCTAAACTTCCTGGCACACAAATGCTGGCTCTGAAAGAAATGCCTCTGCCCTGGGAGAGCTGCCACCGGCAGGGCCAGCCCCGAGGAAAGGCAGCGCTCCTGCAACGCATCCTAATGCCTGGGGGCTGAGCAGCTCCACACAGACAGCCTTTGTCACCGAGGGGGCTCGTGCCCTGGGACATCTGCGAGAGATCCTGGCAGCCCCTGCAGCTGATTCTGTGAGAGGCTTTTGGCAGCACTGAAAGTTGTGCAAATGCCTTGGGGCCAGGCAGTGCCTTCCGGAGGAGCCGGGCGAGCGCGGAGCCGGGCTGGGCAGGCTCCAGCCCCGCTGCTCCAGCCGTGCCTCACACCAAGGTTTTGCCTTTTGCTGCTGCTCTCCTGTGCTGTGTGGAAGGGAGAGGCCTTGGGCAGATGTGTGCACAAGCAGGGAGGCTGGAGGCAGCTCCCAAGGGCTGGGTTAATGTCTCCCCTGGCAGCTACTGGAAGTGGCCTGGTTCTTCACAGCCTGCCTGCGCTGGGTGCACACCCCAGGGGCAGCTCAGCTCCTCACCCTGGGGGGAGAACTGCTGGAACACTGCAGTACCGACCACACTTCTCTGGTTGCTGGGCACCTTCAGCTCTGCCCAGCTTGTTAGAACCATAGAACCATCACGGTTGGAAAGGACTGTTAAGAGCATGGAGTCCAAGCACAAGGCAGCTCGAGACCCCACTCCGAAGGTGCTCGACTGTATCATTGGTTTTACAGTCATTGTCTCTTTCCTCCTTGAAGATAAAGGATCCAGTTTCTCCAGTGTCCCCAGATGGGGACATCTGGCATACCATTTGAAGGCTTGTTCCCATTAGATCACTCCAGAACAGCCAAGGAGACCAGTTGCTCCTCAGCATCTGGCCCAGGTTGTTGCTGGCTGTTCCTCTCAGTGCCAAGTGAAGGGAGCGGGAACACCCCAAAGGACCCTGTCTCCGGGAGGGATGGTTTCCCCTCTCTCATCCCTGGCTGTTGTTGTTTCCCCTTAGGGCTGTGGCTTCCCAGAGGCAGCAAGAGCTGGAGGCTGAGGCTGTCACCGAGCCATCGCCTCTTCCCGCCGCTGCCCCGACAGAACATCTCTGGTTTATTTTCCTACTGTGGATCTCCTGCCATACTTTGCTTTTGTTGTTGTTGTTCCTCTCTCATTCTGTGGGAGAACATCTTGTTTCCTTGGCTTTTAGCTCCAGCAGAGTCCAAAGAAACCAAGAGTTTGTAAGTTAATCCTGCAAATAGCAGCGGCCGCCTCCAGCAGCCAGCGGAGGCTGTTGTGTGGCGGCTCCAGGAACGTGTGTGAGGGGAAGACAAAGTGGGATCCGGGGTGGAGCTTTGCACGTTGGACCTCTGCACTTAGGGGTTGACAGGATGGGGCAGTGTGGTCTGGGTTTGGAACTGGAGGCTTCAATTCCCATTCCCCCTAGTGAGAGCTAAAAATACCGGCGGCCTTCTCTAAGCATTTTCTTTTTAAGAACAAAACCCAATGGTTTGAAGAGCACTGATCATTTTCTGTTACAAGATACAACCCAAGTATGGGAGGGGAGAAGAGGGAAGAAAAGAAACCCCGGAGCCTTGTTGGCAGCAGCCCTTTGGTGTGGGTTGTGAGTTCTGGGTATTCTGGGTATGGGATTGAGCGTTCTGGGCATCATCTCAGATCTCCCATCCAGCAACGTCAGGCGGCTCAGCTAGAGTGGGAAGATAAAAATAAACCCGAGAGTTTGACTGAAATCTTGCACTGCAGTAACTTTTTTTGCCACACAGCATCTCGTACAGACATCTTTTCCACGCTGCCTTGCCTTTAATGGTTGCCATGTGTGGCTGCTGCTTCACACCACTTCAGCTTTTTAAATAGAAGAGGAAAAAAGAAAAACCCACCCAACAACAACAGCAAAAAAAAAAAACCCACCCCACCCCAGCAATGACCCGCTCTCTGTCCTCTCCTCCTCGTTGGTCCTGTCTTTTGTGGTTGGCAGTTTGTGGAGGGCAGGTCTGAAAAGGAAAGTGGGAGGGTGGGTGAGGGAAAAAGCCCCCAAACACGGCAGCGGTGGGTTGCTGCTGCACTGCCCTTCGTCAATGCTGTTGCTTAATGTCAGACTGGTGTGTCTGTGCCACGTTCTGGACCTTTCTTGGACTAACCAGCTTTGTTTTGTTTCTCTTCTCTCATCAGCGTTTCATGCCTATGGAAAAGCAGGAAAAATGTTGGTGGAAACGAGGTAACCTGCTGCTTATTTAAAGCTTGAACACTTTGGTTTTCCTTCATGAAAATGTACTGCTCTGTGGCCTCTTTGGCCTCGCTGAGCTCTCATTTCTTACCCTCCCACCTCCTCTGGTCCCAGAAGTCTTCCTTGCCACCTCGAATTTGAAGGAGAGTGTAAGTGAGATGCTGTGAGCATAGCTCGCAGGTGCTGCCTTCAGCACGTCCCTCCCGCTCCTGAGCAGCCAGGAGCACGGTTCCAGGCAGTGGGAGCTCAGTGGGAGCTCTCCTCCCGCTCCTCTGCGTGTGCTGTGCAGTCTCGGGCATGTCACTCGTGGCCCTTTTCCAGGGCTGAGGTCCCTGCCAAGATTGCTGCGAGTCAGTGGGAGGAGAGCGTGCGGTCCCTCGCAGCCCCGCCATCGCTGCCCCAGTCCTGCCTGCTCCTGGCAGCTCCTGCTGCCTCCTCTGCCAGACACCTTCCGAGCTGCCTTGAGGGGGGAAATCCCATCTCCATTTCAGGGCAGACTCAGGTTCCTCAGCTGACCCCGGCTCAGGCAGGCGCTGCCCTGCGGGTCTGGCTCAGTGGCTGTGATGAGCCACTGCTTTTCCCAGCAGAGGTGTTTGCAGGAGGCACTCTGAGGCCAGGCTGCTCCCTGCTGCTGGCTCCTTCCCTCGTCTCAGCTGCAGACTGCTGCACAGCACCAGACCCACACAGACTGTTCCTCAGATGTTCCTGGTCCGTGCAAGCGACTGCTGTGATTGCTTGCAGGGGTGTTGTAGAGCTGGAGCTGGGAGGGGAGGTGGTTCTGTGCAGTCACAGATGGGGGCAGACAGTCACAGACAAGCTTTTCATCAAAGTGGGGGCCATTCTGTGGAAAGAAGCTTGAGAGACCGTTTGGTATCAAGACTCTCATGGTAAGCCCTTGCTGTGGGGCTGAGAGAAGCTCTTGCTGGTGATTTCAGATGTTTTATCGAGGAATGAAGGAGCTCTCTCAAGGTTTGTCTCTTCTGCTGCTCCAAACAGCACTTAAACCTGTGTGTGTGTTGTTGCTGGAGCTACATCTCTTGCCCCAAGGCATTAGAATCCCAGAATCAGTCAATTATAGAATGGGAGGGGTTGAAAGGGACCTTTAGAGCTCCTCTAGTCCAGCCCCCTCCTAAAGCAGGACCATGTGAATCGGGTCACACAGGAATGAGCCCAAGTGGGTTTGGGAACCTACTGGACACTGCAGAAAAGCTGTTGAATTTGGTGAAAGCTTCGGTGTGGAGGGAGGCTCTTGGGTTTGGACTTTGCCAGGCTGGAGTGCAGAGGGAGTGTCCCCCCGAGGCTCAGAGCGTGGTCCCTACTCCACACCAGCCGCAGCCAGAGCCAGCTCACGGCCTGCTGGGCCCCTCCAGACAGAAACTCCACTTTGCTGTTGGTTACCAGACACGTTTTCAGTGTGGATCAGCAAAACCTGGGGCTTGTCCCCGCTCTGACTTGCCAGGAGGGCGTTAGAGGGTGGCTGTATGCTGAGGTGAGGCGTGCCGGGGCTGCTCTGCCGCGGCTACACAAGGGTTAAAGTCCCTGTTGGCTGTTCCTGTTGCAACTCCTGCTCTCTTCTGGACTTGCCTCTGTGAACAGAGAAGGGCCCTGAAGGAATCTTCAGCTGTTGTGGCTGCATGAGGGATGTGACCTTGCTCCAGCTCCCTCAGCCGTGTGTGTTCCGTTGTCTCTGCAGCATGATCGGGCTGATGCTGGGCACCTGCATCGCTTTCTACGTTGTCATTGGGGATTTGGGGTCCAACTTCTTCGCCCAGCTGCTTGGATTTCAGGTGAGTAAATCCTGGCTGGATCACATCTACAGTGCAGATGATGGTCCTGTGCTCAGCAGCCCCTGGGGCGTTGTGGGGTTGTCCCGTGGTGGGTGTTGCTGGCACCCTTTGTGCAGAGCCTTGGGCTCCATGCAGTCCTGGAAGCCCAGACACAGGGCAAACAGCAATGTAAAAACCTCCAATGAGGCACTTCCAACAAAGGAATTCTTTTTAGCTTGGTGTCTATGAATTCTGGAGCACATTCTGGGAGGAGATGATGCTTCCTGCCTTAATTCCTGCACCAGTGGGTAGAACCATTAAAGGGAAAAGCTCTTTGAGGTCCTGGAGTCTCCACCCTCCCCTCACCCTGCCCAGCCCAGCACTCACCCTTGGCCCTCAGCACCTCAGCCCCACGGCTTTGGGATCCCTCCAGGGCTGGGCACTGCCCCAGCTCCCTGGGCAGCCTGGCACAGGGGCTGACACCCCTCTCAGGGAAACAGTTCTGCCTCAGCTCCAACCTCAAGCTCCCCTGGGGCAACTTGAGGCCATAAAGTGACAGTCAGCTCCTCCCTCTGAGCTCTCATCCCCTTGCAGCCCTCCAGTAGTTCCAGAGGGTTTTTCTCCCATCCCTTGCAGTCTGTGTGGATTTACCAGGTACCTGCTCCCTCTTTGGCATAAACTGAGCTGGGTGCTGAGCCTGGTGTTGGCTCAGGACGTGTGGTGGTGATGGGCTCCTGGTGGCAAGGAGGCTCTTGCTGCTGTGCCTGGAGAGTTGAGCAGCAGCACTCAGGAAGCAGAATGGCCCGGTGGAAGGGTTTTTGTAGGGGCCGTTATCTGCTCTCCCTGATGCTGCTAAGCCCCGATTAAGGGGCTGTGAAGCTAAAAAGATGTGTCATGGCTGCAGCCAAATTAGGTATTAAATATTTCCAAGCACTTTCAGAGTGTTCTGCTGTGAAAAAAAAAAAAAAACCAAACCAAAAACCCACCAGTGTGTGGTTTTGATTAATTTCCCGGGTCGGAATTTTCAAGGCTTCAATCTCTTGTCTGCAAGTGAGTTCAGTTTGTGTTTAATTGCATGAATAGCTTGTGCTGGATTAGCATTTAAACAGGCATTTCCCCACACACCCTCCCAACACTCCCACTCCAGGATGGACCTGTCAGGCACTGTGTAGAGCAACAGTGGCACCCAGTGACTGCAGCAGCTAATCACAGACCTGGCCGAGGCTGCAGCCAGCTGGCAGCACCCCATGGTTAAAACACCTCCAGGAGCAGAATCCCATGGGTGAGATCAGCCCCTGGCTTTGCGTTGCCTCTCACTGGGGAGTCACTTTGAGAAGTGCTGGGTGCTCAGCTGCTCAGGCAAGTTCCCTTGGCAGGTGTCGGGTGGTTTCCGAGTGCTGCTGCTCTTCGCCGTGTCGCTGTGCATCGTGCTGCCCCTGAGCCTGCAGCGCAACATGATGGCCTCCATCCAGTCCTTCAGCGCCATGGCGCTCATCTTCTACACCGTCTTCATGTTTGTGGTGAGTGTGGACCCTGGGGTGTGCTCTTTCTCCTGTTGTTTTCACACGGGTAGTTCCTGCTGGGGGCAGCCTGCAGGTACAGGTCTAAACGTCCTCCCTGAGCCCTGGTGCTGCTGATGCAGAGCAGGAGGAGGGACTCCTGTGCACGTCTGAAGCTGTTACACACAGAGGGACTGCGGTGGCACAACTGATAATAAACCACACATCAAGCTGTGGCTTATTCTGCTTGTTGGTGTCTTGTAATTTAGGACTCTGAGCTTTGAATGAAAGGACAGAAGATGTGGGGAAGGGTGCCTGGGAGCAGAAGGGCTTTCATCAAGCCTCGCTGTTTTCAGCCTCAGTGCTTGTGATCTGCAGGGGAAAGCAGGCTCTTGTTAGGAACTCAGGAGCGTGCTTTGCCTGCTGGGGTGTTTTTGCAGTTGAGGTTGATGTCTTTCAGGCTCCAAGTTGTTTCATTTGTCAGACAGCAGCACCTCTGGTTTGAGCACTGAAAGCTTGGTGAAGTCTCGAGGCTGGTCTGTGGTGTGGGCTTGTCCTCAGATGTTTCTAGAAGAGTTCTTCACTGAGGTGAACAGATCCTTAAGGTGAAATGGGGTGAAATGGAAGTTCCCAGAAGCTGGCTCTGTCTGCCTTGGCTGAGCCCCACTCTTCAGAACCATTTACTGAGGTGGAGACCCTCACTTGCTTTCTAATGAGTCCAGGTTTCCCCTCACCACCTCGTGTGGTTTGCTGCAGGAGCCCCAGCCCCACCTCTCCCATATTTCAGGACTGGAAGAGCTGGAACAAAAGGAAGAAAAGCGAGGTGTGGAGATTGTTTCCACTTCTTTTAGTGGGTTGTGCTGGGTCACGCTACTGAACTTCCCTCTGTGAGGAGACTGGAAGCTGCAGATGAGTGTTCTCCACAGCTGCCCTGTTCCAGGAGCTGTACCTTTAAGAAAACCACAACATTTCTTGAGAGCTGGCTGCACTAAAGCGTAAGCTCTGGGGATTAGAAAACCCCCATTCAGGGCTTATTATAACCAAGCATTCAGACATATTTACCTTCTGTTTCCTGTGCAACCCAATGCCTGCTGGTTCCCCTGTCAATGGCAAAAGAGCTCCCCTGGCCTCGCCTGGGTGCCTCTCTGCCCCTGTTCTTATGAAGTCTGTCCCTGTCTTCGGTGGTGTTGGAGGGCTCTGGAGGTACAGCGTGCAGGTGGGCTGCTGCTTTAGGAACCTTTGTCTCTCTTCCCCCTGAGCAGGAATTCTCCGAGGCAAATGTTGCTTAAAAAGGAGGTTTTAAAAACAAAAAAGTACAAAAGGAGTCGCTGGGAACAACAATTCCCAGCTCAAGTGTGTGTGTGGCAGCGTCCCAGCGGCGTGTGCTGCGCTGCCTGACGGCCCCACGCAGCGGGGAGCGTCACAGGGCTTTTAAAACACACCCTGTAGTGACAAGGGGCCCTTGGAGGCTGCTGGGAGCTTTCAAACAAGCACGTGAGTGTGGTGGGGAGCTGGGGGGGTTTGACTGAGGGACACTGGGCCGTTCCTCTCAGAGCTGCCACATGCTGCTGCCTTTTATCCCAGCCCGTGGAGTGGTTTTTGGGGGGGGGGGGGGGTCGGATCTTTAACCCTTTGTGCTCTGTCTTGCCTGCAGGTCGTGCTGTCGTCCTTCAGGCACGGGCTGTTCGGCGGGCAGTGGCTGCAGCGGGTGAGCTACACGCGCTGGGAGGGCATTTTCCGCTGCATCCCCATCTTTGGCATGTCCTTCGCCTGTCAGTCGTGAGTACCGGCCGGTTCCACTCTGGCAGGGAGTTGTTGTGAGGGCAGAGGGTCGCTGGGATCTGCAGGGGATGGATCCCATCTGGTTTCTTATTTGCTTTGAGTCAAAACTCCTTTGCAGCCCAGTGAAGTGCAGCATCTCGTTCAGCTGTCACCCTGTTGTTTTACTTAGGTGTTGGGGGGGTTACGTTTCACTTGGGAGCTGCCCAGGGAGGGTGTGGAAGCTCCTGCTCAGGAGGTTCCCAACCCTACCTGGACACGTTCCTGTGCCCCCTGAGCCAGGGGAAGCTGCTGGAGCAGGAGCAGGGGCTGGAGCAGCTCTGCAGGGCCCTTCCAGCCATTCTGTGACTCTGTGATACTGTACTTGAGAAACACAAGATCATTTGGGCCACACAGATCCCCTCGGTGCACTGCACGTTGCTTCTGGTACAGCTGTGGGAGTAATGAATTTCCCTCTTTTCTTGGATGATTCCAATTTATTGCCATTTCCCCCATGTCTTGATGAAGGGCCCCTGCAGTGCTGTGCCCTCACACCCACTCTCTGCTTCCTTGGATTTGTCTGAGCACACTCCGAAGATCCCGCAGCCGTTGCCTTTGGAGGGTTGTTTACCTGATTCTGGTTACCTGCTCTGAATGAGGGGCTTGGGGAAGGACGTGACAGCAGCTCAGGCTCTTTGCACATTGTCTTTAGCAGCATCACCTCCTGCACCCAAAAGGCAAGTGAGCAATACATGCCTGGCCAGAATAGCGACAGACTTTAAATAGAAGTGTAAATCCAAACGTGGACACGGGAAAAGACCATCCTGGCTTGGAAGGCTGGCAGAGCTGGGCTTTCCCCCCCCGCTGTAGCTCTAGCAAATGAGGAGCATGCCAGCAGTGATTGAATGTGACAGATAAAATGTGCTCGGTGCTGTGTTCACACCCACACACAGGATCCAAAGTGTCGTTTGCTGCTTGCTGGCAGCTCGGCTTCCGCCCCGCCACACTCTGCTCGTGCTGCTTAATGTCTCCATTACAACTGGCGAAGGCAATTGTGTTCTTTTACAGCTTTACCCTGGTTTAGGGGCTTTTAAACTCCATTTGTTTTCCCTATGGGGGCCTGACAGTAGCCAGCACAGTTTTGCTGGGGGTTGGAAGCGCAGGGTTTGGTGTGGCCTCACGTACACAGACCTAAACACAGGCTCTGTCACGACAAAGCAAACCTAAAGCCATTGCACCAGGACAATGCACTGTCCCCAGACCCTTTAGAAGCACCTTAGTCTCAGCTGGGTAGGTTTGATTTTGCTGACCTCTGGATCTCCTCTTCACACAGTAAATAATTCTAAGGTGAAGCAGGAATCCTCTTCCTCCGGTGGGTGAAGGCAGCAAACAGTGGGCACCAATAACTGCACCTTATTTTAGCTTGAAACACTCGACCCTGCCTCACCTGTGGGCTCTCACTCCCTTTCTGTCCTTAAAAGCCATCCTGATGTTGCCCAAGTTGCAAAGCAGGTGACTCCTCTGCAGTGAGGTAGCGTGGAAATGCGCCGTGGGGCTGGGAGCAGGGGGCTCTGGGGTTGCCTCTGCTGCTGTGGCCTGGGTCAGGTCACTGAGCCCTCTGCTTAAAGAGGAGTCAGGAGAGCCTTCTGGGACAAAACCTCTGATTTCTGCATTCGGCTCTTCTGGTGCAGAGGGATGCAAAAGGCTGAGTCCACAGGGGTAATAACAGATGGGGTGTTGTTGGTTGCCTCTGTGGGTGTCTCTTCCCTGCAGGCTGGTTGGGACTGGGCCATGCAGGGGGGTCCCTCTGTGAGGAACAGATTCTGAGGTAGCTCTGGCCATCTCCAAAGCAAAGCTGCTTTATCTGAGGCTGCTCTTCATGCCTGTGCTGACTTGCCTGCTCTGTGCTCAGGAGGAGGCAGCTGCTGGTGCCCTCTTTGAGGTGCAGTGCAGCAGCTAACATGGGAAAGGGCCCCTGATCCCTCACTGGCCTTCAGTGCAGTCATTCTGCATAAAAATAGACCCCAGGCCTGTCAGGACACGCTGCCTGTGGCATGCTACTTGTCCTCTTGCTCTGCCTGAGGAGGTGCTGATAGTCAGGAGGGCCCAGCAATGTGTTGTGGGGGCCTGAGGATGGCTGTGCTGGCTCTCCAAGCCCACATTGAGCTGCTGTGTGCCGTTAGGTGATGGCAGCAGGCCTGGCTGCAAGTGGACTTTGCGTGGCACTTTGCGTCCCTGCTGTTGCCTCTGCATTAACACAGACCTGGCCTGGCTGTGCCACCCCATGGTCTGCAGAGCCTCTCTGCTCCCCTCTTTTCTTCTTCTTTCTGGGCCTGGAGGTCTGTCTGGTTTCCCCTCATGGGGTTGAAACCTGGGACACAGCTAATCTAGCAGAGGTGTCTGCACGGAGGGCAGGGAGGAATCCCACAGGGAGAGGCTCCTGGGGAAGCAGCTCTCCTCTGTCCCTGGCACTAAATGCCCCTCAGGGTGCTGCACTCACAGGCCCTGGGGGCATCTCACAGTCACCCACTTGCTCAGCTCCCTTTGTGCAGAACCATTTGGCCTTCAGGAATGAAGGGTTAAAGGTTTTCCTGCGTGGCCTCAGCTTGACACACTGACTGTTAATGGCTTTGTGCCCACTGGAGCTGGGGATACCCCCTTCCCTTCTAACCCTCCCTCTTTTCTCCTGAGAATTACTTGGGTAACACGAAGCCAGGATGTAGCCACTTGAATTAAAGTAGCAAGAGGTTAATGAGTTGCTAAAACACACACCTGATGTCAAAAAGTAGATGGCACAGGCATTCCCAGCCTGTAAACACCCCCCAGTCCCGTCCAGCAGGCGCTCCCAGCTTGAGAGGAACCCGGCTCCAGCAGCAGCAGCAGCGCCCAGACACCACAGGCACTGCCTTTGGCTTTTGTTTGTTTAACTTTGCTGTTAAGACACTGGGGGATGCTCCATCCTTCTTCCTGCTTCTGCTCTGTAAACACTGCATTGCTTTAATTATCAGCAGGGCGAGCTCCAAGAACAATAATGTGCAAGGGGCTGCCTGGCCCCGCGCCACCGGCCTTGCGCTGGAACAAGCGGCCCTTCATTTAGCGACACTTTCCAAGCGAAATGTTTACACCACACGTTCAGCTCCACGTGGTGGGGTGGGGGGACAGCGGGAATCATTTTTTTGCAGCAGCAGCAGCAGCACTTAAAAGTTGTGAGTGTTCTGAAATCTCTTGGCATCAGCAGCATAAATCCTGGGACAGCGGCGAGTGTTTGTGCTGCGCCGGGGGAAGGTGATGGAGGAGCCTTTGCTGCTGGGCTGAGGCAGAGAACGTGCTGGGGGTGGGGGGTGAGGGGAGGTTCTCTCTCTCTCTCTCTCTCTCTCTGCAGAAGGTTTCCTTCAATGATTTGCCCTTTTCTACAGTCAGGTCTTGCCTACCTATGACAGCTTGGATGAACCGTCTGTTAAAATCATGAGCTCCATATTTGCCTCTTCCCTCAAAGTGGTCACCACCTTCTACATCACGGTAAGAAGCTTCCCCTTCTCTTTCCTCGCCAGGAGTCGGCCTGCAGGGCTAACAGGGAGGAGGATTTGTCTTTCAACTGGGGCTGCTCTCTGCTTATCTGTATTTATTCTGAAAGATAAGTCCTTGTGCTGAAAGCAAAATTAGATGGGAGATGAGGAACCAAACGGGGTGTGGGAGGCGTCTGGACAGTCCTGATCTTCAGTGGGGCACCTCTCCTTGGGTGGAGGCAGAGAGGCCCAGCTCTTCCACGCTGCCTTCCAGGGCTCAGCCTGGAGCTGGAGAGGCTGCCCAGAGCCTGGGTGAGCTTCTTCCAGCCTGTTGCAATGAGGAGTAGTCAGGCCCCATAAAGCACCAGTTAATAAAACCCAGTTAATCATTCCCAGGAAGAGCCTTGGCCTGGGAGGTGTGTCGCTGTGGGGCATGGCCGTGGAGGGGGCTGGTCCGTGGGCCTGTGGGTGAGCAGAGCGTCGCTGCTCTGTGCCACGTTCCCTCACTGCAGCGTCCTCCATGAGACCCCCCCAGGGATGCAGAGAGAAACTCACTCTGGTTTAAGGAAGGTCCCACTATTAACCACCGATCTCAGCTTTTTGGGGGGCTGCAGCTGGAGCTGCTGGCAGGTTGCCCATGGGCTGGCAGGTCCTGGCTCAGGGGAGGTGGCCGCGCTGGGATGGGCGGACGCGGCTGTGCCATGGAGCCTGGGGTCCCCTCTCACCTCCCCTCCTCTCCCCTCCGCTCCTGCCGGGCAGGTGGGCTTCTTTGGCTACGTGAGTTACACCGAGGCCATCGCTGGGAACGTCCTCATGAACTTCCCGTCCAACCTGGTGACCGAGATGATCCGAGTGGGATTCATGATGTCAGTAGCCGTGGGCTTCCCGATGATGATCCTCCCGTGCAGGCAGGCGCTCAACACCCTGCTCTTCGAGCAGCAGGTAAAGGTGCTCTTGTGTGGCCAGGAGCAGCTGGCACCTTTGAACGTGGCTGCTGTGGCTTCTGCTGCTGGCTGCCAGCTTGGGCTACAACACCAGCCCTTGGTTCTGGGACAGTCTCTTTGCCAGCTGCCTGTTTCCAGCCCGGGGTCGGTACAAGGGCAAACCCTCAGCTGACAGGGCGAGTGCGGCGCCAGCGCAGTGCGAGGCCGTGGCGAGCTGGGAATCTTGCTCTGCAGAATGCTTAAGCTGGTACTTTGAGGCTCTTGTGCTCTCTGCAGAGGAATTTCGTGGGCAGAAGGGCTGGAGTGGCCATCCTGCAGCTCTGCTGCACTCCGAGGCCCGCGGCTGCTGCTTCGCTGCCCCTCTGAGGGCTCCGGCTCTTGCACGGGAGCGTTGACGGGTTCAGAGCCGAGGTTCTTCTCCCACTCAGGAAGAGGGAGAAATGTGCTTTTGGAAACAGAGGAGCCTCCTTGTTTCCTGCTGCTCCAGCTGGCATCCTTTTGCTGGCCAACTCCATCTCGCTTTGCATTTAGCTCAAGCTTCTGTTCCTGGCCTCAGAGCTCAGCCCAGCCTCATTTCTCTCACTTCTGTGTGTGCCTGCTCATTTCTGCTCTTTTATTCTCACCCTCTCACCTCTGTCAGTAACCCCCATGAGCAGCCTTCTTCCCTCTGGCTTCAGACATCCCCTTGCTCTAGAGCCTCCCCTGGCTCTTTGGTGCTGGTTGGTGCCGCAGCGTGCGGTGGAAGACAGCCCCCTCCCACACAATCACCTTTCCCAGGGTCAGATCTTCAGACAGCCTTTGTGACTATAGTTGGTCTGTCTGATTTAGACTGTGAGTCCCTTGTGGCAGTAGCGTGTTCTCCTCTGTGTATTGTACGGCACTAAGCATGCCGATGGTATTCAGTAAATAACAGTAAGAGATTGTGGGAATGTTCTGAGGCCTTTGTGTGTCTGCATAAATAGAAACCTCTTAGGGCAGGAAATAAAACTTGAGCAATTTATAGCTCTAAATCCTGCCACTTCTGCCTGTGAGAAGCCCCCAGCTCTGTTCTCACATCGGGAGGGCCTGAGGATGGGGGAAGCCAGCGGGTGCAGAGGAGTCAGCGCTGGAAGCGCTCAGGAACACTTTGGTTCTCGCCTGGGCTCGGCTCGTTGCTCTTTGGGTTTTGAACATGTCACTTTCCCATCTGTGCAGGCAGGAGGAACGGGGACTCACTGGCTCTCCAGGGCGAGTGGGTCCTCTGCAGCTCCTGCTTGGAGTGTGGGGGTGGGATGGGAGGCAGAGTGTATCAGCAAACCCTCCAGTATCAGCAGCTCCCCAGCAGCACGGAGCCTGCTCCCTGCCATCCACCTGGGGTATCCGTCATCGGGCTGAGAGAGCTGCTGCACGTGGTGTGAGAGGGTGAGAGCAGCCCTGCTCCTGGAGCTGTTGGGGCACACCTTGCCAGAGCAAAACCAGAGCTCTCCCCTCAGTGACCTGTCTCCCTGCTGCCTTCTCAGCTCTGCTCCTTTCTCATGCCCTTGGCCTTGAGGCTGCTCTGCGAGGCCAGCGGCTGCAGCGCTGGCAGAGGCGCTGGGGTACAGCTGTGAGGGTCACATCTGGGCCAGGGTGGGAACAGCAGCTTTGGCTCCGTGCCCCCTCATCACTCTTGTTTTGAAGGTCCAAATGCAGCTGCCTATTAAAACTGCTCAGCCACATCTAACTGCCCCCCAGCCTTCAGCTCTGTGGAGACCACGGTGCGGCGGTGCCGAAGCTGACGGGGGCTGCTGGGCTTGGGAGCTGGGGGGTTGTGGGCCAGGAGCTGAACTCATTTTCCCCCTTCCCACCCTTTCTCTTGCAGCAAAAAGATGGCACCTTTGCTGCTGGGGGTTACATGCCCCCACTTCGCTTCAAAGCCCTGACACTGGCTGTTGTGTTTGGAACCATGGTCGGAGGCATCATGATCCCGAACGGTGAGCGAGGAGCTGGGGGCAAGGGCTGCTTCCTTGGCTGCTTTCTCTGGGTTTATTCTCTTTGCTGGGTGGGATGACCTGGCTTACTGGGTTCAGCACCCCAGCCTGCCTCAGACAGCCACCACAGCTGCTGCTCTGGCAGTCCTGGGAGAGGCCTTGGCTGACTTTTCTTTTCCTTTGCCAGTGGAAACAGTGCTGGGCCTGACAGGTGCTACGATGGGAAGCCTCATTTGTTTCATCTGCCCGGCTCTTATTTACAAGAAGATCCACAAGAATGCACTTTGTTCACAGGTCAGTGCTGATGCTGCTTGACATCCCCCCTAAGCCCTCTGCAGAGCCTGGGAATGTGCTTTAATTGGGCTGCAGCAGCGAAACTGCTCAGCACCTCCTCCAGCTTCCCCCTCCAGTCTGCCCAGCGCAGGTGGGAGCTGTTCTGGTGGGCAGCATCGCTGACAGCCATGCAGGCAAGAGGCAGGGGAGGGAAACATTGGTACAGTGCACAAAGTGCTGCTTTCCAGCCTGTCTCCTGGTGGGCTTCAGGTTCTGTATCTACAGGATGGGCAACCCAGGCAGCCTGTAAAAGCTGAACGGGCCTTTCACCCCAACCTGCCCGGGCTGGGTAAAGCAAACACGGCTTCTCAGCGATGTGGTTGCTGCTGCTGCTGCCCCTCAGCATTCTGGTTTCAACCAGAAACAGTAATTACAAGGAACACACACGTCGAGGTGTTGCTCCAGGAATTGGGTTTTGAACAAATCAGGGTCGTTCAGAGGCTGCTGGAAGTTTCTCTTTTTCCTTTTGCTCCAGTTTAAATTTGGCCTCCTCGGGGACTGAAACAAAGTGGCTCTTTGCTGGGCTCCATCTCTCTGCTCCTGCAAATACTTGTGCTTGTGTGGGGTTGAAATGAACCTGTTTTGGGGTGAGGGCTTGTTTTCTTTTCTACCAATAACCGAATCTGCTGCCTTTTGCCGTGGTTGTGCCCCAGTGTTGCCAGTCACAGCAGCTCCAGGCTGGGAGGAGGAGGGTTTAGGGCAGAGTGCAGAGTCAGCAGGGGGAGAGCACGGCATTTTTGTGGGTCCTGCAGGACTAATGGCTTTTTCTGTGTTTAATGACTTGTGGCTTTGCAAATGTGTGTCAAGTTTTGAAGCAGGGTGTGTTTTTTTTTTTTTACCCTGTTCCCTGTGCTTTCTCTGACACAAGGACAGGGTCCAACTTTCCAGCCTTCTCTCTGAATTCTGACACTTTGGTCCTAACTTCTTTGACTGAAACCCCAAGCAGGAGTCTGAATGCCAGCCTGGATGGGTTGTCTTTTTTTTTTTCAGGGAAACAAAGAGCACTTTCAAGAATTGCTTTCTATTCTGCCTGAGCCAGAGCTGGTTCTCTGCTGTGCCTTGAAACTGCTCTTAGGATGTGCTGAGCTCTTAGACTGGCTGCCCAGAGGCGACTGTCAGCTGCCAGGGGTTGAACACTGGGGCCCTCACAATGCTTGACCTGAAACGTTGGTCACGAGGCTGGGGAAGATGTTTGTCCTGCAGAAAAACCCCACAAAGGAATTGGGGCTTATCTAAAGCATCAGCCCCCAGGCTACCCTGGCATTTCAAGGGGCTGGTAGCAGGCTGTCCAGCCTTCTCTTGAATGATCCATTGCCTGTCAAGTTTGCATACTTGCTTTAACTGATGCTGCAGCAAGGGCACACCTGCCCTGGGAAAGGCAGGAGGCTGCAGAGCACCTCCCCACCTCCACTCTGGAGACCAGTTCTGGGCCCACCCTCTCCTCCTTCCTCCAGCTCTTCTCATTTATTCTTTCCCTCAAGCTCTGTCTTTGGTCTCCTCCTTCATTCCTGCTGTTCTTTGATCAGACACTCCATCAAAATCTGCTCCTGTGAGAAGTGGCAGTGGAGGGGGAGAAGGAGCCAGCCCTGTCCCTCCCTGCCTAAACAACGCAGGTGTGCCTTCTCCCTCCCTCCTTCCATCCTTCTTCCAAAGCAGCAGACCTTCTCCACATCAGCTCTAATGCTTGCCTTGAATCATCTCAGCTCTTGTGGCCCTGCTGCTGAGAACTGGCTGCTTTTTATTGGGCCACCTCTGGCATCCAGCAAAGTCAGACAGCCTCCTGGGCTAGTGAGGATTTACTGTGCTGGGAAGATGGTGCCAGCTGAGGCTACCAAACAGGGATAGAGGCAGCCCCAGATGTTTGCTGGCCAGCAAAGAGCACAAGTGGCTTCTGCCAGCGAGTTGTTCATTATCACAGGGACTGGGGCTGGCTGGGCTGGAAGGCTTTGCTGTGTTGGAAGGACAGTCAGGTAACAGAGTAGTTAAAAAGCTTGAAGTCAGCGTGCAGCACTGTGGAGAGTGTTCCCTTTCTTGTGGTTAAGCATCAGGCTGTTCCTGTAAAGGTGCAGGGCTGTGTCCTGCTGCTCTATGGAGCCCTGTGCTGGGGGGACAGAGTGAGGTTTGGCACAGAGCTGCCCAAGGTCGCCTGAAGGTCTGTAAACAGAGTGTTTAACTTCTAACAGGAAGGTGTTGGCTTCCCAGTGTTGACACAAGCCTGTCCGAGAGGCCCTTCCTAGGGAGGCTGGGGCTGCTGTTGTCCCAGCTGAGGAAGAGGAGCTGTGGAGAGGCTGCTGGAGGTCAGGAAATGACCCCTGGGTCTCGCTTCTGTGCAAATGGAAAAGAGATTCCCCTCTGCCCTCCCCTGGTAGCACGGTGCTCAGCGCACCTTCAGCAACAGTGCTTGTGGTCAGCACAGCCCCTCACCCAGGGCATCCCCTCACCCNGGCATCCCCTCACCCATGGCATCCCCTCACCCATGGCATCCCCTGACCCAGGGCATCCCCTGACCCAGGGCATCCCCTGACCCTGGGCATCCCCTCACCCAGGACATCCCCTGACCCAGGGCATCCCCTGACCCAGGGCATCCCCTCACCCAGGACATCCCCTCACCCACAGCATGTCTGTGGGGCAGCAGAGGGCCTGGCAGTGGCTGGGGCTCTGCATTCCTTTGCTGTGACTGCATCCCTCCCAGAGCAGCACAGCTCACAGCGTGTCGTCACTGTGCACACACGCAGGGCTGTGCCTCGTGCTGCTGGCCCAGGCGTGGTCAAGGGAGCTGGCCTGAGCTGATGGCATTTGTGTACAAGGTTCCAGTTGTGCTGTGGGAGGAAGGGCTGGCCTGAGGCAGAGCCGTCAGCACAGGAAAAAGGCCTCAGAAACTTCCTGCCCCGAGTTCCCATGCGCTCGTCACTCCTCTGGGGACGCAGCCCCTGGCCCTGCTGACCTGCCTGTTGCAGGAGGCAGCAGCCAGAGCCCTTTGCTCGTCCTCTCGCCACATCCACGCTGAGAGAGGCTTCTGGGGAAGGGTCTGTGCTCTGCAGTGTCGTCCCTTTCCTTGCTCCAGGTGCTCAGCTCTTCAGCAGGACGCCTTGGGGGTGAGTGGCTCCTCTGCCTGTGTCTGCTTCCTCGAGCCACCAGCTCTCTGCACCTCACCTTCCTTTTCCTTTCGATGGCCAAGATCGGTCTTGCTGGTCCCTTGAGTAGAAACTGCCTGGATGTGCCTCGTTTAGAAGCATCTCCACGGAATTAAGCCAAGTTGGGGACCTCTTTGTGCTGTCTTCACTTGCTGGTGGGGGTAGGTGAGGAGGAGGAGAGGTGCTGACAGGGGAGGCTGAAGGTGAAGGACGCTGAGGGAGCTCAGACAGCCCGACGGCCTTGGGCTGCCATGTGTACCCGAAGCTGCTGCTCTGGGAAGCTCACAGATGAACTCCAAATGTGGAACAATCAAAGGGCTTTGAATCCAAGGCATTCCAGCCCCTGCTTCCCAACTAAGATAAGAAGCAACAAAACTCCTTTTCAAACATTTAATGTTTTCAGCTGTTTCCTACAGTTCCCTCCTCTCCCACGTTGCTCCTGGTTCCTGTGGCACCAGAATAGATCCTCTGTGTGGAAATGCTCTTCCTCTGTGCAGTTTTTTTTCTGGAAGACACCAGCCACAGCCTTCCAGTGGCAAAGTGCATTGCTGCAGGGGCTGGAGCTTGTGTGAGGGGAGGAAGTGGATGAGCTCCAAGGCAGTGGCAGGGGCCTGCTGACTCTGCTTTTGGCTCGAGCCGGGTGGCAGGATATCTGCTCTTTGTGCACCCACACGGTGAGGCAGGGAGCAGATTTGACTTCTGTTTCCTTCAGGGTGTCCCTAAGGCCTGGCCTCTGTTCCCTGGCCACGTTGCTCCCCCCTTGTCCAGAGCTGCTTCACCTCCCACCAGCCTTTTCCTTCCGAAGGCGTCTGTCTGTCTGCAGTGCTGTGCCAGGAATGGGGTCTCCTGGGCCCGTGGCTCTGGCCGAGCTGGCCCGTGTTTCTGGGCAATCTCCCTCAAGGAGGAAAGCATTGGCCTCTCTTCCCTCCCCTGGAGGTGCCAGGGTTTGAAATTCTCCTTTCAGTTTCCTTTCTCCCCTCTGTTTGCAGTTTTCTCCCTCTGGCAGCTCCCAGTCCCAGCAATGCCCCTGTTCCCCGTTTCCCTCACACCCAGTAGCAGCCTTTTGTGCTTTTTGTGAGCTCTGATGTAAATGCTGCATGGGAAGGGTTTAGGGGAGCAGAGGACATGGTCCTGTCCTGAGCTGGTGTCACAGCAGTAGCCTGGGTGCTGCACAGCTCTGCCAAGGGCAGCTTGGGTGCTTCCTGCCGAACACCAACGTGATGGTTGTACCAAAGCATCATAAATAGCAATTTGGTGCAAACATTCAGCTTCCCAGCATTGCAGAGGCAGGTTCTGCTCTGCACACGATGGTTCCTGTTGCTTCCACGCTCTGTGGTGAGAAGGGGGCTGAAGGAGACCTGGGTTTCCAGCAGAGGACGATGCCCCTTTCCACACAAACCGCAGCCTTGCTCAGCGCTGCCGACGCCTTGACATGCAAACCAGGTCCCCTGAGGAGCCCTCACTGTGACAATCGCAGTGATTAACTAGGTAAAAATAATACCCTGGCGTTGAGCTGCAGGTGTGGGCACCCACTGAGCTGGCAGCCCTGGCACGGGCACGGCACACACAGCATCCCCTGCACATCATCCTGCTCATCCCTCTCCAGCTACCCCAGGAGTTACCAACCTTCCCAGACACTTTCTCCTTTGTGCAGAGCAGTTTGTATTCTTTCCCAAGCCTCACGTGGCATTAGGTCCTTTTACATCCAAATGTTCCTTTTGGTGCTGGTCACCTCTTGGTGGCCAGACTCTGCCTTTCTGGTTTTATTCTCTTTGCTCCTGGCTTTCTGCAAATCAGTGAGTTGCTTCTTATCAGCTTCTCAGGACCTGAGTGGGGACATCTTACTGTTGCTTTCAGAAAGAGGAGTTTTTTAACAGTTGCCTGGAAACCTTTCTAGGCTGTGAACAGGTCACACTCCTCTGCTCTCAGCCAGGCCTCATTTCATGGGCTTCCAACGTAGCTGCTGGAAATGCCAGGGAATGAGGCTTTGGAGCTGGACCTCTCTCTGCCACGTGCATTTTTCTCTCCTCACAACCTGTCCACTGGCTTTGGGATATCCCTTTGCATAGTGGAGCTGCCTTTTCAACAGCTTCCAATGTTCCAAACTTTCATCTGTACCTCTTGACATCCAAACCTCAGCCAAAAGCTACTGAGGGGCTTTTGTTTTCCTCTTAAGTTTCCATCCTCTGCCTCTTCCTGACATGTGCAATTGCACTGAGCTTGGAGCTGTGTGGAGACCCTGTTTGCATGAAGGATGCTGTGCAGAGCAGTCCCGTTTGCTTTGCTGTGCTGACTGAAGCTCTGGTGCCTTGTGCAGATGATACTGTGGATTGGCCTGGGCATGCTGGTCATCAGCACATACACCACCCTGTCTGCAACGGAGGACACCCCAGTGAAGGCAGAGGCAGTGGGCTTGGAGCACCTGGACAGAGAGGAGAGCAGAATTGATCAGGATCCAGTCAAAATCCCAGGTATGTGTCTGTGTGAGTTGTGCTTCCCAGCCCTGCTCCAGCTCTTCAAGAACACAGGTAATTGTTGGGAAGTGTGGTGAGAGCAGAGTGTTTCCCAGGCAGCTCCCTGCATGGTCACAGCATCCTGGGGCCTCCTCCCAGGAAAGGCTGCAGCAACCTCACCAGTGTGAGCTCTGACGGAGCCCTGTGGGAGCTGCTGCAGCAACCTCACCACTGTGAGCTCTGATGGTGCCCTGTGGGAGCTGCTGTCCTTTTGGGAAGGGAGAGGAAAGATGGGGTGCAGGGTCTGGGGTCCCTGTCAGGGCTCCCCTTGGCTCAGGGCAATGAGCACAGCTCTGTGAGCACAGCCCAGTGCTGGCCCTGCTCTGGCCACTGCCTGAGGGCCTGAGTGGCCCGAGAGGGCCCCGTTCACTCTCATTAAACAGCCCATTCACTGCACTCAGAGCCTGGGAAATTTATGGGCGCTGACTTTTGTTGTTGTTGTTGTTGGTTTGGTTGTGAAGGTATAAATTCAGGCCGGGTTTTTGCTGTGACAAAGCCTGTGATTATGCCTCAGCTTTGTTTACTGGTGCTTGCTATTTGCTGTTTGTGACCGTGGCTGCTGCTGGAGTGACGGCAGGTCCCAGCCTCCCCCCCTCAACTGCGGCAGCTCCTCGCAGGTGCCACCCGGCCCCGCGCTTGCCTTTGGGCTTTGCTTTTCTTTTTTATCCCTTTCCTATTCTTTGGAGGCCTTGAAACATCCTCCCTGAGATTGAGAACGGAAGGGAGAAAGGGGCTGTCTCTTCTGGAGATTATCCTCCCTCCTGCTTGTTTGGCTGCGTTCCTGACGAGCAGCTTGGAGTGTCTCCGAGACACCGCTGCTGCCGCCGATAACGTCCCCTCCCGGGCTGCTCCGTCCCTGAGCTTCTGTGCTTTGGTGCCCGTGGTTTCCCAAGGCCTACACACCTCCCTGGGCACCAGACTGCCCGGGAACTCTCAGCAAAAGACGCTCTTCAAGTCCCTTACTGAAGCTCACTCAGCGGGGCAGGGGGAGGGATGCGCTTGGATTCTTCCATCTCGGTTAATTTTGGAGCTGTAAATGGCCAGGGAACAGCTGCTGGTGCCGGGAGGAGCCGTGAATGACACGTGTTCCTGCCACTGGGAAGATTAAAAACAAGTCCCATAAAAGATGGTGGCGGCTGGAGTTTGCTGAATCTCTTCCCCACTTCTCGGCGTGAGCCAGGGCTGGTGCAGCGGGCGCCTGTGGCTCGTCGGCGCGGCCCCATCGCGTGTGCACAGAGCTCAGCAGCCCCAGCCCCTGCCACTCGCTGCTGGATCCCCTCATCCTACCTGGGAGGAAAGTGGTTTTAGTGCTTCTGGTTCGTAAACTTCCCAAGGAAGAGCTGTGTGGCTCCTGATGTGCTGCCGGGTGTCTGCCCAGGGAAAGCTCAGCTGCCCCTCGCCCCGAGGCCAGTGCTGTCCCGGCTGTGGGGAGCAGGGAAGGGGCTGCTGGCTCTGCCCCTGGGGCACGGGGCCTGGCCAGGGTGCTCCATGCCCTGAGAGGAGGGAGTGGGATGGAGCCGGGCAGAGGAAAGGGGAGCAGGGAGCTGGTGGTGGGCAGACGTGGGGCTGCCCCAGGAGAGCCCCGTGCCTGGTGCCTTGGAGCCGTGCCCCGCGCCTCCGCAGGATGTCGGCTTGACTAGCAATGAGAGGCGGTAAATGCTGCCCTTCTTCTCCCCTCCTCCTCCTCCCCCCTTGGCTTGTTTCGCGGAGGCAGGAGCCTGCAGCCTGCGAAGCCCCGTGGCAGCTGCATCCTGCTGTCCCAGGGGCTGCGGGCCGGGGGCTGCCCCCATCACCTGCCTGCCCTCGCTGGCTTCGTGTTCCTCACCCAGGCCTCTGGCACAAACACACTGTCCCTCCCTGGGCACCAGCCCTGGGTGCTCAGCCCCTTCCCCTGAACCCTCTTGTGCCCCATCCCCTGCCCCACTCCCCACCCCAGCCAGGACCTGGGAGCCCTGCGGGGTCTTTTCCCAGTCCTGCCTCCACCGACTGACTTTTGCCTGTCAGCGTGTGAGAGGAGCTTTATTGGGCTCTTTGATGTTGCAGAGACCAGAACTGCACAGACTTTCATTAAAGCCCTGCCCTGTGGGCCCTGGGATTATGAATATTAGAACATTGCCCTTTTATGTGCACACGTATTGACCAGCGAGCTCTGAGCGGTGCTTTCACTAACGACACCCAAGTGCCCATTACAGCCCTTTGCCTGTATTGCTTGAGGTTTACTGTCAGCAGCTCTCTGGGAAAGGTATAAACCCCCTTTCAGCAGGGCTGTGCCTGGGTGCAAGCGTGTGTGCCTGTGTTAAAAGGTTGCTGAGCTGTCTGTGGAAGCTCATGAAGGCAATTATCCATTTAAATATGAAGGAAAAAAAAAATAAGGCAGCCAAAGCAAGCTAATTAGGCAATTTCTCTCAGTGTCTGAAAGCACCCCAGAGGGTCTCATGGGGGGGATTAAGGTTTTGTAATATTTTTCAGCTCCTTACTCGACCCGTTGCTGCTTCGTTTTCTTTCTCTGCCTGTTG
Organism: Urocolius indicus; assembly: GCA_013401255.1. NCBI lineage: Eukaryota > Metazoa > Chordata > Aves > Coliiformes > Coliidae > Urocolius > Urocolius indicus. The sequence goes on along the minus strand of WBNH01011101.1, from coordinate 17,069 downwards.
TGCAATATCTGGTAACAAAGGACCTGATTCACACTCCTTATGCAACGTGCCCTTTCCCCACAGCGTGCTGGGGACCCTTCCCTGGGGACCCCACAACCCTCCTGCCTCTATGTTCCGTGGCCTTGGGTGAAACCTGGCTGTGGCTTTGGCTTTGCTGGTGGTGCACGGTGGGACGTGGTGCTGAGAGCTCATCCAGCCCCACGCTGCTGCTGTGCCTTTGCCCCTGAGAGGAGAGCCCTGGGCTGGGCTGGGCTGGGCTGTGCTGGGCTGTGGCCCCAGGGCAGCCCCCAGTGTGTGTGTGTGTGTGTGAGACAGTGGAGTGTGCACAGCTCCGGAGCTGCAGGAACAGCTTGACTCTGCTGCAGCTCTCCCTGGTGCTTTGTGCCAGCGAGCTTTTAATAGTGCCTGTGACACAGAAAAGCAACTATCAGCCTCTTGTAATTTGGGTTGCTTTTTACTGCTGGTGCGTCAGGAGACAGCTGTGAACTGATTTCAGTGATGCCACTCGATAACCTTGTGAAGCCTGTGACCGTTTCGGGGGTGCAGGGGCGCGGGGGGCTCCCCGGGGAGGGCTCGTTGGAGAGCAGACATTTGCCCCCATCCCTCTGCCCCTGCCTGCTCGTTGTTTTCCATAGCACAAGCTTGTGGGTCTTGCTCTGTGTCACTGCACTGGAGCGACTGAAGTGAGTGTGGAGCTGGTCTGGTGCTGGGCTTGAGCCCTGTGTCCCTCCTCAGCCCTTGGATGATGCTCCAGCCATTTCTCAGTGGCACAGGGTGGGTTGGTGAGTCCCTGGGCCATCCCTGGGCTGGGGGGAGGCCCAGCACGGTGGCTCCTGAGTCGCTGCCTCTGCAGGAACAGGCTGTGCGGGTGCAGCTCTGCCTCCGGTCGTCGCTCCGGAGGATGAGAGTGATGGGGAAGCCGTGTGAGGAGGGATTTAGTGCCTTTCTGGGACCGTTGCTACTACCCAAACCAGGAGCGGGGACGTGGGGAAGGGAAGGAGGGGGAAGCTTTTAGGTTACTTGATCATGAAATTTTATAGCAGCCTGGAGAGGCTGTTGGCAGAGCCCAGCACATCAGCACACGCACACACGGGCTGCACAGAGCTGCGGCTTCTCCCGGCAGAGCACGTGGGGAACCGGGACCCACCGGCAGCCTCAGCTGCTCCGAGGCAGAGCAAACACCCCCCTCAGTGCTGCCTCATGCCCTGGCTCCCCTCTGGCCTAAGCCAAAAAGCTTTTACAGCCTCTCAGCCTTCTCCTGCAAAGCCCAAGGCCGCTCATCAAGCGCCAAGAGGCGCAGCGTTACTGTCGCGCTCTCCAAAGGGACCTGGAGGGCGATGGGACAGGGCGAGCGTTGCACACCTTGAGCAGGGGCAGCCCCGTGCAGGTTCCTGCGTGGCACGAGGGGCTGTTCATTCCCACCCTGGTGATGAACTTCGTTTGATTTCCCGCTGAGCGAGCGGCGACTGGGAGGCAGCTTTGGGCTGCTGATGGCGCTGAGGCTTCTCTTGTGTGTGTGTTTGGTTTGTGTCTTGGCCTTTTCTTGCCTGGTTTGCAGAGCAGGGAACGTGCGTCTCCACCTCTTGATTTACAGCCGATGTCGTGTCCCATCACTGGGGCTCCTTCGGTGCCGTGGGGACCTGTGGGGGCTTTCACCTGCTGCAGGGTCCTCTGGCCAAACCCTGCCCTGCACACCACGGGAGTGCTGCTGGCGTTTCCCCCTTTCCACAGGCAGCTTCTCCCTCTCATCCTTTCCCCTCTCCGTGCCCCGGCCTCGGGCAGCCGTTCCCTCCTGCCGTGGGAACTGGCTCTGTCCCGGCTGCGCCGCGCGCGGGCCCGTCGGGGTTGGGATGCGCCGCCGTGTCCTCCCAGCACAGCCCATCCTTCATCAACCAATTAACGAGAAACTTTTCCTCCAAGAGAGTAAATGATCTCCTTGGCTGCTGGGCCAGGGCTGAGCTGGGAACATCCGCAGCCGTGCCGAGCGCTCCCCTCCCCGGCCTCAGCCTCCAGCTTCCCAGGGCCCCCCCGACCCTCCCCGGCCAGCCCTGGGCACCCCTCCTGCGCTCCAGCTCTTTTCTTCCTGAAAGGAGAGGAGTGTCCTGCCCTGACTTGCTGAACCCTGGGAAGTCCCTCAACGGAGAGAGAGAGACCCTGGGGTACTGGGCTCTCCAGTTTCTCAGGGAAGCCATTTCCCCCCCCACTGGCAGCTCTGGGCCAGAGGGTCCCGTGTCCTTGGATCCGACGCTGGGTCCTCCTGGCACGGATCCCTCTGGGCCAACGTTTTGGATTTGACTCTGTTGGTTTGGGGTTTGGTTTCTCTCCCTCCCCTTCCCAAGCTGGGTAAGGCCCACGCAGCTGAAGTTGTGGCAATCTCTTCTTTCCCATGAGTTCATCTTGTAATAAATCGCACCAGCCCTGCGGAGGGGGAGGAGGGGACTGAGCCGTGTTTATAGACTTTAATTCCCCGAAGGAAGTCGCAGGGGGAGGGAAACGGGGGGGGGGGGGGGGGAGGGGGGGGGGGGGGGGTTTGGGTGGGGGNTGGGGTTTTTTTTTTGTTGTTACAGAAGGACAGATCTTTTATTTCTTTTCCCCAGTTTGTTGGATGGAAACAAATCTGCAGAACAGCTTCAGTGCTGGGAAACAACTGGGATCTCCTCCTCTGCTGAGCTTCTGAGGGAGAGCTCAGCCCTGGCTGGTGCTTGCGTGGGGGCATCTCCTGCCCCCCTGGGTCCCTCAGAAGGGGCCGTTCCCATCCCCTGGGAACCTGCCACGTGGTTACCCCAGAGCCTTGCAACTGCTCTGACTTCCAGAAACATCCCATCGCTCTGAGGGAGAGCTGGGGAACAGTCCCCTGTCTCCCTTGGCAGTTTTTCCCGAGTGTCAGTTTGGTTGTGCTCCTCAAAACCTCACACCTCAAGGGGTCCTGCAGCTCCCCTCCCTCCCCCACCACCCCCCCATCCTCCTCGTGTGCCTTTGGCAGGCTGGGGAACGGCTCATGGGCATGAAGGAGAAATAAATAGACATAAAAGGAGAGGGGTTTTTTTTGGTGCTTTGCAGCCCGGAGGGTGTTGAGCTGGGGGGTTGAGGGGGTTGGGGGGCTGCGGGTGACCCCTTGGTGCACGGGAGCCGGGGGGATGCTGCCATCTGCCGCCACGGACCCGCAGCTGCAGCCAACCCCAGCCCAGCCGCCCCCCCGGGCAGCTCCTGGAGAGCATCAGTGGGGAAAACAAATGCTGAGGCTGCAGGGAAAACATCATCCGGACTCGTGTTGGGTCAGGGAAGGCTGCGGCACATCCCTCGTGTGACCCGCGGTGGTGCCTTTGCAGAGCAGAACCCGGCGCTGGAGGAGGCAGAGGATGAGGATGGTCGTGGAAAACCGAAGCTGCTGGGAGGGAAGGAGGAGGTGGAGCAGCCACAAATCAAGGTGCCCATGGAGGTACCCAAGAGAGAGGAGGAGGAGGAGGAGGAGGAGGAGGAGAGAGGGAAGCCAGAGCAGAAAGTGCAGCTTGACCGTCCTGATCAAGGTAAGAAGGAGTCTGGGGAACCCTTTGGGGCTGGGAGATGGACATTGCAGGGCTGGTTCACATAAAGATGCTGATCCCTGACTGAATGGGGTAGGGGAATGGAACATCTTCCTTATGAGGGAAGGCTGCGGGACCTGGGGCTGTGCAGCCTGGAGAAGAGAAGATTGAGGGGGGATCTCATTAACACTTACAAATCCCTAAAGGGTGGGTGTCAGGATGGGGGGGACACTTTGTTGTGTGGTGGCCAGTGCCAGGACAAGGGGGAACAGGCACAGGCTGGAACACAACAAGTTCCACTTGAACACCAGGAGCAAGTCCTTTGGTGCTGAGAGGAGGGAGCCCTGGCCCAGGCTGCCCAGGGAGAGTGTGGAGGCTCCTGCTCAGGAGGTTTCCAACCCCCCCTGGACACATTCCTATGCCCCCTGAGCCAGGGGAACCCGCTTGAGCAGGGGCTGGGGCTGGAGCAGCTCTGCAGGGCCCTTCCCACCCCCAGCATTCAGTGACTCTGTGCTTTGGTGTTTGTTTGCTGCTCTGGAGGCTCGTTAGGAATGCAGCCTCCCGGTGAGGGAGAAAAGGCAGAGCTGAGACAGGGCAGCAGGTAGCTGTGTGCTGGGTGTGCTGTTACTTTCTCCTGTCAGTCTGCAGCCTCCTGACCCTGCCTATCATCCACCCCAGGGATCGCCCTGCCCGTGGGGGAAGCACATCGCCACGAGCCACCCGTCCCCCACGATGAAGTGGTCGTGGACTTGGGGCGGGAGCGGGAGGAATCCGACGAGAACAAACCGCTGCCAGGAGGAGCCAAGGACGGGCTGCACAAGCCAGGGCTGGAGGATCCAGATGTGCCCCAGCCCCGGGAAGAGGCACTTGGCCTGAAACCAGGGAAGGAGGCGATTGCTGAGAAGCAGCTGCGGGGAGGCACTGAGCAGCCCCTCAAGGATCTGAAGAAGGTGCCGGAGGTGGTGCAGCGGGATGGCAGGCTGCCCTACAAAGAGCTGGAACCAGACAAACCAGCGCTGGGAGCCAAGCTGGACGGTGAGAGGAAAGCTGAGGCTGCGGGTGACAGGGAGAAATCGAAGCTCCAGCCCCCCAGGAGAGCAGAGGAGGCCGTGAAGTCCATGGGGAAGGAAGCCGACCCTGGTAAGCTCCCTCCGCGGCATCTCGTGTGAGCAAACTCCCCTCTCAGCCTGGAACCTTCCCCTGGAGCCCGGGCAGCTTGGTGATTGCTGCTCACACCCTCCCCACGGGTGCGAGTGCGTGCAGCAGCTGCCGGGGAAGAGGAGGAATCTGGTGGCTTTGACAGCTGCTCTAATATCTGTCACACGGTCACTGGCTCAGGCGCTGAGTGTCAGGTGCTGAGCTGTTCCTCTGCGTCTCCTGCCCTCACCGGGGACACGGAGCCGGGAGAGTTTGACAGGTAACACATTGCTAAGTGCCCGTCTGAGAGGCGGTCACAGCCTCTCCGTGCGTGTTAATTGGCTGAGGGAGCTGGCTCTGGCTCTCTGCCACCTCTCTCCAAGATTGGTACATATTTCTTTTTATTGCTTCCCTTGCAGCCGTGGGGTTGAATGTAAACTGTGCTGGCTTGGGCAGGGAGGGGAGACAAGGAGCCCGGCTGCTGTGCAGAGCAGCTGCTGCTGGAGCCTCCTGACTGACTGCAAAGGGCTGTCGCTGTCTGTCTGCAGGTGACGAGCAGGAGGTGCCCGTCCCAGCCGGACCGGATCGGCCCGAGCCCAGGGAAGCCCGAAACACTGAGGAGAAGCAACAGGAGAAGGCAGAGAGCAAACGGGAGGGTGAGTATGTGAGCCCTGGGGCAGCGAGGGCAGGGGCTGTGTCTGCAGGGGGACGCTGCCAGTCTGTGCTGCTCTTGGCTCCCAGCAGCATGTGGCTTTGGGCCGGAGTCGGCGCCGCACCGGCAGCGGCTGGAGCCCGTCTGGCAGCGCCGCTCGGGGACGTGAGTCACACTGGGCCTGGCTGCTCCTCGACCAGAGCCAGGCACCGCACCCAAACCGTGTGGCTGGTGCCAAGCAGGGGGCTGGCAGCACCGTGGGGCATCACCCTACGGCCTCGTGGTGTGGGGTTCAGCACATGGGGGAGCAAAGCCCCGTCTGGTGCCTCCGTGGAGCCTCCTCAGTGCTGGTACCTCACGGGGAGCCCATCCCCAGGCTGTTGCCCCCGACACGCAGCCAGCACGTGGTGGGGTCCTGTGGCTCTTTGCCTTCATCCTGGCCTGGAGACCAGTCCCACGTGCCTGTCCTTCACTGCTCTTCTCCTCGAGGGAGCTTGGTGTGATCCCTCAACCCAGAGCTTTGGAGGGCAGTGTCCTGGGGCAGCCCATCCGTGGGGGTACCGTGTACACCCAGAGAGAGCCGTGTGCTGCCACCTCCTTCTTTCCCTCCTGGCAAACAGGCAGTGTTTGCAGAATGGGACCATCCTCCTGAGGAAAGCCCCTGAAGCACACAGAGGTGATGAGTTGAGGGGGTTTCAGGTCATAGACATCTGGGGGTTTTCTTTCTTTCCCTTGTGTAGAAGCGGGGCAGGAGAAGCTGCTGGACCACGCTGCGCTGCTGCAGGTGATCAAGGAGCAGCAGGTACAACACAAGCAGCTACTTGACCAGCAGGCAAAGCTGCTGGCTGTCATTGAAGAGCAGCACAAGGAGATCCACCAGCAAAGGCAGGAGGAAGGGGGAGAAGAGAAGCCAAGGCAAGGTAAGGACATCTCCCAAGGAGCAGGGCTCCTCCCTGGCACCATCAGTGCCCAAAGCAGCTTTGGAACTGGGCTCAGAGAGATCCGAGTGCCTTTGGCACGGGGCAGAGCCCACTCTGCAAAAGCTCTCCCTGTGTCTGGCCTCCAGGGTTGGGATCCTCAAACACTGTCCCCCAGGGCTCTCCCTGAGGCAGTTTCAGTCTGGTCTGGAGGTGGCAGGAGCCGGGAACCTCTCGCTCCTGAGGAAAAGCTTTTACATGTCGGCTTTTGTTCTGCAGCAGAAATGCAGCAGGAGCCCGTGGTGCCTGTTCCCAGGAGCAAGGAGGACGAGGCCCTTGGAATGAAGGAAGAAGCTGCTGCAAAGCCGGTGGGCAAAGAGCCGTGGGAGCAGCGTGTGCTGGGCCTGGGCAAGCAGCCCACCAGGGGCACAGAGCCACGCAGGGGCACGGCAGGGAGGCTGGATGGGGCTGGGCACAGGCAGGAGATTCCTGGGGTTCCTCCCAAGGAGCAGAAGGTGCTGCCACAGGAGAAGGACAGAGGTGTTCAGAACCCTGAGGAGAAGCAGGATCTCCTCCGTGGGGATGCCCAACATGTTCCAGCAGCCAGAAACCACCTCGAGACGAAGCCCTTGGCGCAGGAGCTGGGAGGAGATCGTGAAGCCAGAGCTGGAAGAGACATCCACGAGAAGAAGAACTCCCTGAAAGCCGTGGAAGTGGCTACAGCTCCCATCCAAAGAGAACAGCTGGGGGCTGCCAAAGTTCAGGGAGTAGCAGGAAAGAGTCTGGAAAGAGACTTGGGAATAGACTTTAAAGCCAAAGGACTGAGTCAGGTGGAGCCCAAAGACCTGGCGCCGGACTCCTCCAGTAAAAGGAACGTGGCAGAGGGGGAGCAGCACCCACGGGAGCATCAGAGGGGTGCAAGGGCCGAGGGGGCTGGTGGGCCACAGGCAGCCTCGCCAAGGGACCCGGCTGGCCAAGCAAGGGAGAAGGAAGAAGCTCCTCGGGAGAAGGTGGTGGAGGTGGCCCCGGAGCCACAGTGGGGGCTGCAGAGCCAGCAGAGGCACGGCACCGGCGGCGTCTCCAACGATGCTGAGCAGAAACAAGGCTCTGAGAACGCTCCTGCCCAAAGACCTGAGGAAGGGGCAGCTGCTGAGGGGAACCAGAAACCAGAGCACGACGTCAAACCCAACCGGGACCTCAAGCTGCAGGCGGAGCTGGACCTGCGCCGGAGGAGACGGGACCTGCTGCCTCCTGAGGAAGAGGAGGAGGAGGAGGAAGAAGAAGCAGCTGCACGGGGAGGGCAGGTCCTCATTGGCCTCAACCCCCTGCCAGATGTGCAAGTGAACGACCTGCGGAGCGCCCTGGAGACGCGGCTGCGTGGCGTGGCGGCCGGGGCCGGGGCTGGGGCCGAGCCGGTGCTGCACAGCCGCAGCATCAAGCAGGTGCCGGCGGGTGATGGTGGCGGCGGTGGCTGAGCAGGGTGGGCTCTCGATGGGGGGCTGCAGGTGCTGGGCTGCGCAGCTCTGCGGGGAAGGGTCGGGTTCAGCAGCTGCGGGTGGCTGGAACCAGCCACGGGGTCCGTGGAGCCTCCCTGGGCTGCAGCCGCCTCCCTGCCTGCGCCTGTGCAGCTGGTGACTGCGGCTCCCGCTGTGCTCCAGCTCTCAGGGGTTGCCCTTGGCCCCAGCTCCCTGCCCTGACAGCCTTCAAGGACTTTATTCAACGTCTCCTTCATATGGAATTGCCTTCCCCATCTGCCTCTGGACTCCAGGACTGAGGTGTACCTCCCCCAGGCTCCCCTCCTGCTGGGAAAAGCTTCCCCAAGACCTCCTGTGCCCCAGCCCTCCCCCGCCACGGGCTGTGGGGCAGAGGTGAGGGACCATGGCAGGAGGAGAACCAGGAGGAGCTGCACAGCTCAGGACGGGCTTCCCTCACGCAGGGGGTGAGCTGAGGAGCAGCTTAGCCAATTGCTTTGGTGTCTCTCTCCCAAAGTGGGAGTCTGGCATGGTTAGGAGATAGCTGTGGTTTAGGTTAGTCAAACGCTGCCTTGAGCGGGCACGACGCCGCTGCCGCTGCCGTGCCACCCCTCGTCCCACCCCAAGTGCATTACGACGCTCAGCCCCGGGGGGCTGCAGACTCACCTCTCCCACCCCCTTCCCCAACCAGCTTCGTTTTTTCCACCAGAGATGACTAATTAGGGAACAAAGGACGTGGCTGGATGGGGCTGGCTCAGGGGGTGCTCGGCCCAAGCGTTACCTACCTCTGCTCTCTGTGTCACGGAGGAGCCCGTTTGTCCCGTGTGTCCCCCGCCAGCCCCTCTCTGTGCTGTTTTACGTCAGCTCTCTGCCCCTGGAAGTGGATTTTTACGAGCGAGGAAGAGCTGCCATGAGAGCCCTGGTTCTTTCCAGGCTCCCAGCCGCTGATTCATCCCTTTTGGGGGTGGGCTTTTGTTTCTTTGTTGTTCCGTTTTCACATCCTGACCCGCGAATGTAGGAAACTGAATCCCAAAGCTCTCGCCCAGAAGGGCTGAGATTTCCCAGCCTGGAGCCCAAAGACCTCATCACTGTGCTGCATTTTTGTATCTGTCTCTCTCAAGTGTCTTTGGTGAACTGGCCCTGTGTCATCAGCCAGGACTGGGACCCCTGTTCACCCCCTGGCTCGGGGCCCTTGGCCTCTCCTTGGAAGGATTTCGTCTTAATTGCTCATTAGAATGACTCAGAGCCACGGGGCAGCAGCCACGGGCTCAGGCATTTCTTCAGGAGAGCTCCCCCCTGCCTGTGTCTCCGTGGCCTCAGGATTGCCCCAGGAGCTGCTCCAAACACAAGGGACAGAGCCAGGAGCCACGGGCTGGGCTGGAAAGGCAGAGCCTGCAGCACCTCTGGGGCTCTGTGACCCTGGGCTGTGCCCCTGCAGCACCAACCAGCCCTTCCCAAGGGAGAGAGGGACCTGGCTTTGCCCTGGGGTGCCCTGAGCCCTCCTGGGCTCCTGCCCTGTGGGCTCAGGACCTGCCTGGGGGTGGCTGAACACAAAAGGACCAAAGATGCTCCCACTGGGACAAGCGCAGCCTCCCCTGAGCTGGGCTGGAAGGAGCTGCCTCACCTCAGCCTCACAGGCTCTGCTCGTGCCAGGGTGGGGGAAGAGTGGAGGGGAAACTGAGCTGATCAATAAAATAAGCTGAAGCATTTTGATCCGAATTCTCCTGTTTTTAAACGGAGGAGGATGGGTTGAGCCTTCCTCAGCCCCAGGGCTGCAGCTGCCCTGCTCTGCACACACAAGGGCTCGGCACTGCTGAGGGAAAAAGAGGGGGTTGGGGTCTGTTTCTTTGAGATTTTGTGCCTCCTGGATGCTGTGGGAAGATTGTGATTGGTGCTCCTGGGGAGGAAGATGTTGAGCGATTAAGGGGCTGGAACATCTTTCTTGTGAGGAAAGACTGTGGGACCTGGGGCTGTTCAGCCTGGAGAGGAGAAGGCTGAGCTCAGGGGGATCACATGAACACAAATCCCTAAAGGGTGGGTGTCAGGATGGGGGACACTGTGTTGTGTGGTGCCCAGTGACAGGACAAGGGGTAACGGGCACAGGCTGGAACACAACAAGTTCCCTTTAAACACCAGGAGCAAGTCCTTTGGTGCTGAGGTGAGGGAGCCCTGGCCCAGGCTGCCCAGGGAGGGTGTGGAGGCTCCTGCTCAGGAGGTTTCCAACCCCACCTGGACACATTCCTGTGCTCCCTGAGCCAGGGGAACGTCCTGGAGCAGGGGCTGGGGCTGGAGCAGCTCTGCAGGGCCCTTCCATGCCCCACCACACCTCGGTTTTCCCCCTCCACATCTCGATTCCATCCCACTCCTGCTCAGGAGGTTTCCAACCCCACCTGGACACGTTCCTGTGCCCCCTGAGCCAGGGGAAGCTGCTGGAGCAGGGGCTGGGGCAGCTCTGCAGGGCCCTGCCAGCCCCCAGCACACCTCGATTCCACCCCCCCACCCCAGATCTCAGCCCTTCCTTTACCTCCCTGCTTTCCCATTCACACACAAACCACCTCCAAATCCTTGAGCTTTTATTATCCCGCAGCATCTCCAGCTCCGTCCCGTCCCGTCTCATCTCAGCGTCGCCTTCGCCTACAAAGACCCCGCAGCAGCTCAGAGCGTGAGCC